>QJNY01000644.1:0-24006 GCA_004155945.1 Monosporascus sp. mg162
AAAAAAAAAAAAAAAAAAAAAAAAAAAAAAAAAAAAAAAAAAAAAAAAAAAAAAAAAAAAAAAAAAAAAAAAAAAAAAAAAAAAAAAAAAAAAAAAAATTCGAAGTTAAATTAAAACTTTTATTTAGTACTAAAACTAAACTTTTAAAGCTATAATTAACTTTAAAACAAAAGATAACTTTATTTCGCCGGCCGTAATTAAAAAATATTATATTTTTTGGAGGTATAAGTTAAAATTGTACAAATTACGTATAATTAACAGAAGTTTATCCAAGTACGATAGCGGACGAATTCTTAAAAAACTGAAAAACTTTTAATATGAATTTAAAGATATTAAAAGTATTTTACGTTAAATATCGCCGACATTTCAGGTTATGATATTATCCTGGGAATGTCATAGCTTAATTTTAGCATTTTATTAATTAACTGGAAAACTCGCCAGCTTTTTTAAAAATACGAATTAATTTATTTTAAAAAAAGGTCCAAAAAATCTACTATATTATCCGAAAAGTTAAGATATCAAACTTGCCAGTACTATACCCCCAAAAGTATCAGCGATTCGAACGACTTTTTAAAAATAAGGAAAATCACGAACTGCCTTTATACGGATAATAAGATTATTGCATACTTATTAAAAAAGGACATTATCCCAAGCTTTACAAAATTTATTACATAAATCCAAAAAAGGTAAAGGCCTTATAGAAAAGTATTTAGTTAAATTTAAAGAAAGATTATATTTAGGTATCCGAATCCCTTGTAGGATACCTTATACTTATGGTACCCAAAATCAAAGACGGTAAGCTGAAAATGGATTAAGATAAAAATCCGGTTTATTAACGCGTGGTCGATTACCGGCAGCTAAACACTATTACTATTAAAAACGGTTATCTTTTAATTTTAATAAATATTTTAAAGGAAAACGTAAGCAAAGTTAAATAATTTACCGTCTTAAATTTTCGAAACGGTTATTACCGTATCAAAATAGTTAAAGAAGAAAAATAAAAAACTGCCTTTCGGATAATATATAGATATAACGAATACTGAATAATACCTTTAAAATTTATTAACATTCTCGCCAGTTTTTAACGCCTAATTATAACTATATTTAGGAAATTCCTAAATAAATATACTTTTATTCACTTCGACGACATCCTCATTTATTCTAAAAAGTTAGAAAAATATAAAAAGCATATTTTCCAAGTTTTTAAAGCTTTAAATAAAGCAAATATCTGAATTAACCCCGCGAAAAATGTATAATATATGTAAAAGTTAAATTATTTAGAATTTACCTTTATTTCCGGTCAAATTTAAATCCAAGATTCTAAATTGAAAGCAATTAAAAACTAGCCTATCTTTAA
Source organism: Monosporascus sp. mg162 (assembly GCA_004155945.1). Lineage (NCBI taxonomy): Eukaryota > Fungi > Ascomycota > Sordariomycetes > Xylariales > Monosporascus > Monosporascus sp. mg162. The sequence goes on from QJNY01000644.1 coordinate 1,358, forward strand.
TAAAATAACCGTTACCGATATCCGGCAAATCTTAAAAATTACGGGTTACGTACGTAACTTAATTAGAGGATATAAAAATATTATCAAACTATTAACGAAACTTACTATTAAGGAATATATCGGAAAAAAATTCGGATTTTTAAAAGAAGCCAAAAAAACCTTTTAACTACTTAAAAACGAAATTACTAAAGCGCTAATAATAAAATTACCTAACGCCGACAAAAAGAAACGCCTAAAAACAAATACCTCAAATTATACCTTAAATACAGTTCTAAAGCAACAAAAAAAAAAAATTGGAAAATAGTACCCAGTAACCTATCATTTTAAGGCCTTTCGAAACGCAAAATTCCGATATAAGATCTACTACAAAAAGCTGCTAACAGTTATTAACGTTTTCAAAAAATAAGAACCATTTTTTAATAGAACTAAGAAACCTTTCGATATCTACTTAAATTATAAAAACCTTACCCGGTTTATAACGATCTAAGAACTAAATAACCGCTACGAAACTTGGATAATTTTCTTATCGAAATATAATTTCCAAATCTATCATATCAAAAAAAAAAAAAAAAAAAAAAAAAAAAAAAAAAAAAAAAAAAAAAAAAAAAAAAAAAACAAAAAAAACAAAAAAAACAAAAGAAAATATCCAAATAAATATTTTAAGTCGCAAAGAAAATTACAACTTTAAAGTTCCAAAACGTCGGATGCAAATATTGCAACAAACTAAGAACGGCACTCTACGGTTATATAAAATACTAAAACAACCTACTCCAAAACCTTTAACGAAATTCCGAAATTTCTATAATAAAAAAAGTAAAAAAGGTACAATAATTAAATGGACAACCTGAAAATCAACTATTATACCATGGCAAAATTTATATCCCTCGAAAACAACAAAATAATTCGTCAAAAAGTTCCACGAAAATCCATTACACGAACATCAAGGCATTTTCAAAACTACTAAATAGTTGCAGAAAAAATACGACTTTCTAGAACTTCGACGAACTTTTAAACAAGTAATCAAAACTTGCAATATCTACAACAAGGCAAAAACAACCCGACATAAGCCCTATAAACTTTTACAGCCCACAAATATTCTAAAAACGGCTTAAAATACTATTACTTGAAATTTTATACCGGTTTACCCTATCAAAAAACCCCGTTACTCGAATTCAATACGATAAAATATAGGTAATCGTTAACAGACTCACCAAGTATAAATACTTTCTATCTTTTTAAAAGAAAAACGTAACGGCAAAACAACTAACTTATACCTTTATCCGACATTACTTCAACAAATATAAAATACCTCAAAAAATTATCTAAAATAAAAACAAACTTTTTACGTTAAAATTTGGTACCAGCTTTTTTAAACAGATAAGTACTAAGCTTAAATTTTTATAACATACTATTCCTAAACAAATAAACAAACAAAACGTTTAAATCAAACATTAAAGCAGTACTTAAAAAGTTATATTAACTACTAACAAAATAATTAAGTTAAACATTTTCTATTGGTCCAAGTAACTTATAACATATTTATTAACGAAAATATAGATATTTTTCTATATATAGCGCTATACAGTTATAAAACAAAAACTTAACGGCTAAAGCAACCATTTAACAAAACTCTAAAACTAATCGCAAAAACTTCCCGAACAAAAATAATAACGACTAAAATCTAAATAATACAGGTCCGCTTACAGGAAAAATTACGATTCCTCTAGTAAAAGATAACCCAATACTGTAATAGGAAAATAATTAAAGAACCAATTTTGTCGAAAGAAAATAAGATTTACCTACTACGCTAAAAACAAAACGCAATCTCGAATATTTCTCAAATCAAAACAAAACAACTTAATAACAAGCTTAATTTCAAAAACCTTAATCTATTCAAGATCGATAAGATTATTTTCGAAATTAACTACCGACTGTCATTACCCAAAACTATAAAAATACACCCTATTTTCCATATTTCTTTGCTTAAACCAGCATCTAAAAAGGCCCCGTTAAAAACGAATTTGGAAATCGAAAAAATATGAAGGAATACGAAGTCGGAAAAATCCTGGACTTTAAATTAGTCAACAACAAAATCCAATATCTGATTAAGTAAAAGGATTACCTATATAAAAAAAAATACTTAGAAACCCCTTAAATACCTAACGAATACGATAAACTTAATTAAAACGTTCCACCGTCGGAATCCTAACCGACCGTCTTTAACGTAGCTAAGGTCGCAAGTAATAACGGCCCAACACCTAAATTTAGCCCTCGACGTTCTAATCGAAAAGAATAAACGCCTCTACTACCGCGTTAATTTTAAAAGCAAGCTATGCTTACGCGGCATCAGCTTGTCGCTGTTCGTTTTTTACTTTTCTTTTTCTTCTAGTTAATCTAATTTAAGATTTTTATTTGAAATCCTTATCGCCCGACGTTTTAAAAGGTTTTATTAAAGTCTTAACCGCTTTAACCGACTAACGGACGCCTACAATTTTTTTGGCGCCGACGCAGGTTATTCATTTCTTTTTTAGATCGTTCTTAAAGAATTAATAATTAATTCTCCCCTTTTCGCTATACCTTTTAAAAACGTTTTTGCTCATAAATTATTCGGTTTAAAGAATTTATTATCCCTACGTTATAGGTCCGACGTTAACGGCGTTAACAGTAATTACAACAAGAAACGCCTGCGGCAAATCGACAATTTATTTCTTTGAAACGAATATACGAAAAATAAAAATAATGCTTATCGCCAAATTTTTTAAGCTAAGTAACCAGACTTTTACGAAACAATTTTTATATTAAACCAAAGCGCCCGTTTTGTTTAATAACCCGATTTGATATTATAAAGTAAAAGTTATATTATATAGAAAAATCAAAAAAAGAAAATATACTTACCTATTTTATCTTGAAGATAGAGATTTTAAAAACAGAAAAATAATGTTACATTAAACTAATATAAAGAAAAAATATGCCAAAAAATTGTCGAAATAGCTTTAAAAAGCTTAAGCATAACGGATAAATCTCGGCTAAAGACCTTATATGCCTGGTTATGCTTGGATATAATAGATATAAAACATATCCATCTATAACCACTATAAAAGAATATACTTAGATTTAATTAATATGAAACATATCTAAATACATCTATTACAACTGCAAAATAAAAAAGATATATATAAACTAATAATTTCTTATATAGATAGCACTTAAATAGATTCGCTCTTTAGCTATCAATCTAAGATTTCAATTAAAGGCAACGTTTTTCGAGCAAAGGAAAAGTCTATGAATCTCTTTAACAAATAAACTACTAAATCATTCTTCGCCTTATTGTTACCTGCAAATTAAGAACCGCTTTCGGATACTGATCATACTTCCAGGTGATTGTGTAACAGGTTCGTTACAGTGGAATGACGACAACATTATAATAAATACTTTTATCGTAGGTTAAAAGACGATATTAAGGACGAGTTGATTTGCTTTAAGCGACCTACGACGTTCGGTCAATACGTTAATAACGTAATTAAAATTGACAATCGACAGTTCGAGCGGCGGATGGAGAAAAAGAGATAATACGTTCCAAAAGGAGGATACTTAAGGGCAAACCAAGGAAAAAGACCTAATACATTTACTTCCTACGAAATTTAGCCAGGACTTATAGAATTAGGGGTTATTTAGTCGAAAAACAAAGGATACGATACCTGCTACAACTGTAGAAAGCCCGGATATATCGTACGAAAATGCAAAAGCTTTAAAAAGATATATTAAGCTTTAATTTTTAAAAATTAATATAAAAAAGAATCCGGCGATAAAAAAAATAAGTAATATAATCCGCCCCAAAGGTAACGACAACTTTTTACCTAAGGTACGAAAAGGGATAAAAAAGCAAAGAAATTATCCCAGGTAGCGGCTAAAAAGGCTAAGGCTATTAGATTTGTAATTACTTAATAGCTGCAGGAATATGAAAAATAAGAAGGATTATATCAAGATTAACTACTTTTTCGCGCGTAACAGAAGCGATAGCAGAAAAATAATTAGTTAGTATTTAGCGCATAGTTAAAGGAGTACCAAGGATAGGACGAAAACCTATGCTTAAGGGAGCTAGATCGGCAAAGAAAACTTTACGCTGTTAACTTCAGACGCTCCCAGTGCGAAATACATAAGGACGAAAAAGAATATATTACGCAACGGATTATGCGTATGTGGCGACAAGGTTTCGATTTTAAGAGTCGGACTGGAAAAGACCTTAAAGATTAGAAATGGTACCGTTACTTACGAAAAATGACGACGATGAAAAAAATCGACGAGCTGGCAGCAACTAGAAGCTGGCTAAAAGGAAAATATTGCCTTACGGAGAAACCCTAGTGCCATTATGAATAATGCGATCATTAGACGTAAGAAGACGTATTTTTTGACATGGACGGCGCTTACGACGCCGCCTAGCCGGACGTTAAGGCGCTGGAAATCTCGACACCTGCTCACATCGGAAAGCTAAAATCGGATCTCGTTAGTCTCGGCGAGTTCGGCCGTTAACATAGCCGCATCCAGTCGTACTGTTTGACAAATTCGTAAAAAACGCTTACATCTTGCTTACGAAGGTTTAACAACAAACCGACTTAGCAGTTGTTATTAAAATTATTTCGTAAATTAACTGGATAACCCAGGCTATTCGCGAAATAACTTTGTTATCCAAAAATGATAAGGTACCAGAAGCAGCTATCGAAAAGGAAAAACTAGTCGATTTTGGGCTAAAAATATTTTACGTTATCCGTTCCCGGAAAGCTCGAATTTTAAATCTTTAATATATATTATCCAATACCCATATTCCCGGATAAAATCTATACGCCGTTAAATACCGATTCGTACTAAATAAAGGAGTTTAAGTTTATCGTATCCGAAAAGTTCGTATCGAAACTGGAGGTTAAATTTTTCGTTACTTTATTAAATTAAAGCTCGGCGTTTAAAGACTTTTTGTATAACTAGGACAAAACCAATAATATTGTTAAACATTTTTTGCTTTTATGCCAGTAGGCCGACGTACTAAATTAATATGCGTTATACAAAAATCTCCGTTATCGAAATAACTTATTTATTTGTTTATTGCCCTTTTTACCGTCTAAATTTTTATTTTTATTTATTCCAATTTAACAAAAGAAAGGTTTGATACTTATTAACTGCCCGTGTTATTTACCTTCTTTCTCGACAGCAAATACTTTTTTAATTAAAAATCCCATATCTGCAAAAACGAATTTTGAAACAGCAGATATATAATATGCGGAATTTGTAACGGAAATTCGAATAGTACCGCTAACGCGGTCGCTGTAACTATTAACGGCCTTACCACGTCGAATACCATTTACCTAATCCAGGAATAACTTAAGTTTTCGCTTTATTAAACCGTTTAAAACTATTTATCGAATGTCGGCAAGTATAAAATTATTAAAAGTACTTTTTATAAAGGCGAGTAATTTGTAAATTTATTTTTCGATAACGTCTTATACTATTAAACGGCTTTTACTATTAAACGGCTCAATTTTTTAACTATTCCAATTATTTAACTTTAATTGTCCATATTTTAACAACAATAATATGGAACGGCTTACTAAAAACGCGAGAATAAACCTAGCTGTTCAGGCTAAGAAACGATATTCGAAACTTAGTTATGCGAAACTTAATTCTATATATAAAGTTACCCAAACAACCTTAAGAGCCTGGTATTACGGTAAACGCGCCCGAACCGATATTTTCCCTCCTAGACAGAGATTGACGCCGATCGAAGAAAAATCGATTATCGATCGAATCCTCGACCTAAATACGTAAGCGTTTCCTGTCCGGCTTCAGCACGTTAAAGATATGGCCAATTTATTGCTTACCCAACGTGTTGCAAAACGCGTTGAAATCAACTAGGCGTCGAGATTTGTTAAACGGTAAAAAAAGCTTTAAACGCGTTTAAATTGAAAGATCGATTATTAACGGACTTTATACGAAAATCCAGAAACGTTTTACAAGTAGTTCGAGCTTATTCGGACTATAATCGCGAAATACGACATTGTAAAAAAGGATATTTATAACTTCGACGAGACTAAATTTTTAATAAGGCTTTTCATAACAACAAGTATAGTAATTACTAACACTGAAAAACGTGAAAAACTTAAATAAGTACAATAACGAAATAAAGAATAAATTATAATTATCCAAGTTATTAATTTCCAAAGTTAAGTTATGCTATTATTCGTTCTCATAACGAAAAAAAGTTATCTTAAGCCTTAATACCGTAATAACTTATTGTTAACAGCCGATTAAAAAATCGCATTAAGTAATAATAGCTGGACAGCAAATAAATTAAATCTCGAATAAATCCAGCATTTTACCAAACAAACTCGGACGCGTACGAAAGGTTCGAAACGTCTCCTCATTCTCGACGGCTACGAAAGCTACCATTCGATAAAATTCGAAAAATACTACGCTAACAATAACATTATTACGCTTTATATATCCGCGTATTTTTCGCATTGGCTTTAACCTCTTGATAGATCTTATTTTTCTGTTTTAAAACGCGCTTATTTACGGTATATCGAAAATTTAATACGACACCATTATACCTATATTGCTAAAGAAGATTTTCTCACCGGCTTTTACGACGCGTTCCAAGCTGCCATAACGTCCGATAACATCAAATCTGGATTCGCGAAAGCTGGTTTTATTCCATTTGATCCCAATAACGTTCTTTCTGAATTAAAGGTTTTTCTAATTATGCCTACGCCAATCGTTTCCCCGCTGACCTCCGCTGGTTCTATTCGTTCCCCGCCCGCGAAAACCTCTAAAAATATCAAGGAAATAACGCAGTAAGTACGTTATTTACAAAAAAAGAGTAAAAACCAACTGGATAATTCGTTAACTAAAATAACTAAATCGGTTAATCTCTGAACTAAAAGTTATCTATTACTTTTATACGAAAATGTTCTTTTTTGGGAAAAAGCTGCCCAATTACGCGAAACGAATTACATCTTAAACAAACGTCGCAAAACTAAAAACAAACGTCTTCAAAAAGGAGTAATACTTACTATACAAAAAGGACAAGCTTTTCTGGCCAAAAAAAAAAAAAGAGTAGCAAAAAAATACAGCCAACAGCAGCTTGAAAGGGTCGTCGCAAAAGGATTAAAACTAAAAAACGAAAATATGGCGTCTACGGCAAGCCCGGGCATAATGCGCGTACTTGTAATAAAGTTATAAATACGTTTAGCAAAAAAGAATTAGATTAATTTGAATTAATGCAATATGTTATTATTAAGTTATCTAAATTTGTTGTTGCGAAGTGCTAAAAAAATGAGCCGTTCAATGGTTTAAGCCGTTTAATAGTATAAGACGTTACCGAAACTAAGATTAAAATATACGAATTTAATCTTGCGATTTTTTACAAAAACGTAATAATACGATATTATCAAGATTAATTAATATAAACGCCTTAACCTTTTTCGGGGTAAATTATATAAAATTAATAAACCTTTACTTTAAATTATAATTATTTGAAAATTGTAAAACTATCGCCAATTTAGAGCTTAAAGTACGTATCGCCATAATATTTTTATAAGGAAAGCTTACATAAGCGCCTTTATAAATACTTTACTAATTAAATTTACAAGCTAAAATTTTTATACGTTTGTATTATTTCTTGTAAATATCTTTTACTTAATTAAGATAAGTAAATATACGTTGTTATATAGATAACGCCAAAAAGGCCGTAAATTTACACTTTTCAATAATACGGTTAAAAATAAAGTTAATATAGTATATTTTAGATTAAGATAGGAATTTATGGCGTTAATCTGGTTATCGGTATATCTAACTACCTTTGCAAATTTTCTTACGGCAAAAGCATGGAAAAAATCCAGAAAACGGCGTTAAAGGTAATCGTATATATCAAAAGATTGGTCGTATAACTTATTTAGAGCTTATTTCTTAATAATAAAATCAAGACCTTATTTTGGATATTACTTACATTTCCGGGTAGTTATATAATAAATTCGTTAAATTTTCGTACTCCTTAATTAATCACCGATAAATAATTTAAAACCTAATTAAGCATAAGCTTTTTTGAACTTAGTAAAAATAATATTATAAAACGACGTTTAAAAAATAAATAGCATATTCGATTTTCGTTACAAGTTATTTTTCAGAAAATTAATAATATAACGTTATTTACAATCCATATTAAAAGAAATCTTTTTTTTAACCTTAGTAATAATTTACTTCAAATTTTAAGGATATTATCGAAGTTTACAATAAAAAAAAGGTTAAAAACAGTTAAAACCCGTAGAACCCAAATTGGAGCATAAAGAGAAAGAATTTACGGCCGACGAAAATTAGATTTCCTAGTATTAAGGATTTAAAAAAAAAAAAATAAAAGAAAAAGTTTCGACCTATTTAGAAAGAAAAAACTCTAGTACTTTTTTTATTTAGTTTTAATCGAATTCGAAAAGGAATTATTCCACTTTTTAGTTACCATTAAATGCTAGATATTAAAGGTTATAATTAACCTCCCTTAAGCATTATAACGAAAACGAAAACCCGGAAAAACTTTTAGTCCAGGTTAAATTTTATTTTAAGTTTTATAAGAAATTCTTAATAGAAAAATATCAGAAAGTAATGGCTATTTTTTAGCTATTTGTAAAAAAAGTTTTTTTTTCGAACTTATTATAAGGGATTATTTAAAAAATTACTTTTATTAATTCTTAGATTCTTCCTAGAGGAGACGTAACTGTGTAGACAAAATTAGATAAAATGATAGATTTCTACCTCAATTTCTAGGCTTCACTAAACCCATCCCTCTTGCAGGCGTCTCACTCCAAGGCGACTTCAGACGCCCTTGTCCCGCAGCTCCTATCTACGTCGATTCTTGTCGAAATTCTGAACGGTCATCGTAATCCGGAGCAGCCGGGCAAACTATCGCTCGTAGTTTTCCAGCATACATCGTTCCAAAATCTGAATGTCGAAGTTATCAAGCCGGTCATTATCTTCCCCTTCTAGTTCTGCCAATAATTCCGTTATAATCGGCATATAATCTTGCAAAAATCGATTATCGTTACTTTCTCGAATCAAATCGTATCCAAAAATCAAAATTCGAAGTCGATTTTCTCGGGAAAGATTTTTTACGTCGACAGTAATATCGATAATTTTAGCTCGTCCGGTAATTTAGTAAAAATTATGTACCGTTAATAAAACGATTTTTATAGAAATCCTGCAGTCCCGGATTACCGGTATCGCATATTCCGACTTACGTAGCATATTATCTTAGGTAATTCGAAAAGCTGTAAAAACGATCGAATAAAACTGGCAAAGCCTTAAAAAAGTGCTAACCTTTTATACGTAATTAAGCTTTACTGTTAAAGTTTGCCTTTAAAGTTTATTCTTAAGGTTTACCGTTAAGGTTTGCCTTTAAGGTTTATTCTTAAAGTTTGTTCTTAAGGTTTATCTTTAAGGTTTATCTTTAAAGTTTACCGCGTAAAGCTTAATATCTTTTAAATTATATTATCTAACCCTATTAAACCAGCTAACGAGTATAACGTTTATCAAAGTCGAACTTATCGGTAACTACGTATCAGTCGGCTTCAAAGTAAAGCTTTATAGAACTAAGGTATTAATCTATCCTAACCGTAAAAACTATTCATTAATCATCGTATTCGAAAATACTGGATATAGTATTTATTGTGCGAATTACATCGTATAATAATTTACTGTGTATTTGGCTCAGCCTAGAAAATAAGGCTTGAACCAATTCGACCTTGCATTAATGCTTAGATTTTACTAATTATATTTTTTTAAAGATTATAAGAATTTTGAAAAAAAAAACTTTTTTCAAGCTTTATTTAAAAGTCTAAATAAAAAATGACATGCCATAAAATAATTTTATCTTTTGTATTAAATAAAGTTAGCAATAAAATATACCACTAAGTTTAAGCGTTTAACAGCTATATTGAACCCATTAAAAAAGCGCGTTATTTTATTCTTTTTACGATAACCTACAGATTTAGGTTAAAATAAAATATATATAATATTTAAGATAAGTTTTTTGGTAAATTATAGCGATAGTATTATTATAACCGACCGATATACCTTTAATAAACGAAAGGATAACAAAAGTTTTAATAGCAATAAACTTTCAAAAAATAAAAATAAATTTTGGAGAAAAGTTAATACAGTTTCGAAGGATTTTAAAAAGAACAAAACTAACAAATTTAATATCGAATATTTTAATTATGGTAAAAAAGGCCGTTATAAAAGCAAATGTCGTTCGCCAGTGAAAAAAATTCTAAAAAAAAGGGATTTCCTAATTTCAGAAAAAGGTAAGATTCACAGAACGTAAATCAGATAGCGAAAAAAGAAGGAGAAGGAAAAAGTAAATATTACCTTTTTTTTAGCGAAAATTTATGCTTCTTACGATTATAAAGATTTCGAATCATAACTTAAAATACGAAAATTATTCCGTTTGCTAGGATTTTATATTTAAAGCTTACAAATACTATTTAAAATAAATAGTTTCTAGAATAACTATAAAACTAAAATATACTTGTTATTATAAAATATAAAGGTATAAAATATATAACGTCCCACACGGTTAAACGGGACACACGATTGAACGGGACACTATTTGGCATCTCCCAACAACTAATGCAAATAACTCAACCACAACACGTCATATGGATTCAAATCAATCGTATTCTCTTTCGCGGACCGTATCTACAGCTTCTGGACAAGTGCACGCATTATATTAAGGCTTGTTACGGATGCCGTATTGCCATTCCTTCCTGCCAACCCGGCCCAACCGTCCAACGCCTAACGCGTCCAAGTTAATATTACCCCCATTTCGTACGACCCGAAGCCGACCGACTAGATAACTATTCTCGACCGAATCCTTAACCCAAATACGCGAACATTTCTGATCCGGCTTCAATTCGTTGACGATATACGTCGCACAAGCTGTTATAGGACGCGTTAGGGGCGCATTGGGAGGCATGTTAGGGGGTCCGTGCGGGGCGTGTAACAGAGCGTATGGCAGGGCGTATCGGGCTTAATCTCGCAACAATTCGGTACCTACATAATTCAATGATTAAAATAAACGTTTCCTAAAAAGATGAATACTTGCTATATATGATAAACAAGTTCTTTTAGCCAGCAGAAAGGTTGTGGCAAAGAATTGCTGTTGACAGCTGCTGAAATTGGTCGGTTACGGGCGGGTTAGCAGGAAGGAATAATAATATGGCGTCCGTAACAAGCCTTGATATAATGCGTGCACTTGTTTAAAAGCTGTAGATACGGTCCGCGAAAGAGAATACGATTGATTTAAATCCCTATGACGTATTGTGGTTGAGTTATTTGCATTAGTTGTTGGGAGGTGCTAAAAAGTGTCCCGTTCAATCGTGTGTCCCGTTCAACCGTGTGGGACGTTAATGAAAATAGTTAATTACGATTAGATTTTAGCAATTACGTATAGTTATTTTGAAAGTTTTGCGAACTTTTAAAATGTATAATATATTCTATGTCCGAAATGTCGAAAAAATATTAAACAAATTAATACAGCCTTTTTTTTTTTTTTTTTTTTTTTTTTTTTTTTTTTTTTTTGCTTACTATAAAAATAATTATTTAGCTTATTTATATGTCAAAGAAAATAATGGTTTTTGGTTAAAATAAGATAAAGGTTTAAATACGGAGTTTGAAAATAAATGCAGATATATAAAAATATTATAATATCTTAAATATTTTCGATTATATTATTTATATTTTAAGTTCGAATAAAGCTAAAGAGTTATAACGTAAGGACATATATATTATTCCTTTATATTCTGTATAATTTACGACGTTCTAGTAGTAAGAACCGACCCGTTTAAAAATTTATATACCTTTTAGTTACCGTTATAGATAAAAGAAAAATTCGTCTAAAAATTTTAAAGTAAGTTTGGTAAACGAATATAGTTTAAGTATATAAACGACTATTATTTTAAATACGCTGTTGAAAAGGTTTGCGGAAAAGATGTTTTCGGTTTAATAAGCTTTCGGATTTAAAATATCGAGGAACGTAAAGGCATAAAACTTTATACGAAGCCACAACAGGATATAAAAGTTAAATCGAAATTCTAGTTTATTACGGAAATAAAGCTTTTAAAGCTATAATTAATTTAAACGCAAAAAGTAAACTTATCTTTTTTATAGTAATCGAAAAACATTAAATATCCTAGAAATACAAATTTCGGTTATATAAGTTACGTATAATCGATAGAAATTTATTTACGTATGAAAATTATCGAATTCTTTAAAAAAACAAAAAAACTTCCAGTTCAAATATAAGGATATTCGGAAAAGATTATTTTTAATATCGCCGACATTTTAGAACATAATATTATCTTAAAAATGCCTTGGTTTTGTATTAGCAACTTATATATTAAATAGGAAAAGTTAAAACCTTTCTTAGGATAATAAAGTTATACTATTAAAAAACAAATTATTATAAAGTTTTTTACATAATTAAAAAAGTTAAAATATTAACTCCAATAGCTATAATATTACCCGAATACTAAAAATTTAAGAAATTATTTAAAAAACATACTCGTAAAAAATTACCTAATTACAATTAATAAGATCATAAATTTCTATCAAAAAAGAAGATTATTTAAAACTCTATTAAGTTTACTACATAAATTTAAAAATAAACGAAAACCTTATAAAAAAGATTTCAAAAAAACCTTAAATACGGATATATCAAAAAATCAAAATCTTTTATAAGGTACTTTATAATGATAATACCAAAAATAAAAGATGGAAAAATTCGACTCCATAAAAACGGAAATCTTATGTAGCGACGAATCTATAACTATCGGCAGCTAAACGATATTATTATTAAAAATAATTATTTCTTAATTTTAATAAATACTATAAAAAGAAATATTAATAGAGCTAAATAATTTACAGCATTAAATTTACCAAATAATTATTACTTAATCCAGATAGCGAAAAGCGAGAAATATAAATTAATTTTTAAAATTATTCATAAATATTACGAATATAGAGTAATGCTCTTTAAATTTACTAATACTCCGGCAAATTTCCAACATATAGTTATAATTATTTTTTGGTAAATTTCTAGATTAGTTTGTTTTCGTTTACCTTAACGATATCTTTATTTATTTAAAAGTCTTAAAGAAATATAAGAAATACGTTACACGAATATTCAAGGCCTTAAAAAAGGCTAACTTACTAATAAATATTAAAAAGAATATATAGTATATACAAAAACTGGATTTTTTAAAACTCATTATTATCTCCAGACAAATTCAAATTTAAGATTCTAAATTAAAAGCAATTAAAAACTGGCGAATCCTTAATACAACAATTATTACCGACATCTGCCAATTTCTGGAATTTACAAAATACGTACGCAGCTTAATTAAAAACTTCGGAAACCTAACCTATCCTTTAACAAAACTTATTATTAAGAAATACGTTAAAATATTTTTAAGCTCCTTAAGAAAACTAAAAAAACATTTTAAAAAATTAAGAACAAAATTATTAATAACTCAATAATAAAACTTTTTAATTATCACAAAAAGGAACGGCTAAAAACAAAGCATCAAATTACACCCTAAGCGAATTTTGGAATAACAAAAAGAAAATAAAAATTAATACCTAAATTACCTACTTTTCCAAAGCTCTCAAAAACGCAAAACTCAGATATCTTATTTACAACAAAGATTTACTAATAATTATCTTAGCACTTAAAAATAAAAACTATTCCTTGATAAAATCAAAGAACTTTTTAATATTTATTCAGATCATAAAAATTTTACCCGATTTATAATAACGTACCACACAAGCTCACGGCGCACACAAGCTCGCGGCGCGCTTTTAAGCACCTCGCAACAACCAATCCAAATAACTCAACTATAACACATCGAATTGATTCCAATCAATCGAACACTTCTTTGCTAATTGCCTCTTCAGCTTCTGAAGAAATTCACGCATTATATTAAGGCTTGTTACGGATACCAGGTTGCCATTCCTTCTTTTAAGCCGACCGCGACCGACTAACTTTAGTAGCTGTTAGCAACAATTCTTTGCCATAATCCTTCTGCTGGCTAAAAGAACTTGTTTATCCTATATACCAAGTATTCATCTTTCTAGAAAACGTTTGTTCTAATTATTAAATTGCGTAGATATCGAACTGTTACGGAATCAAGCCCGACACGCCCTGCTACACGTCCCGCGAAACGCCCCGCAACGCCCCCCTAACGCGCTCCACAACGCGCTTTCCAATACGTCCTACAACACGCTTCCCGATATATATCTTCAACGTACTGAAGCCGGACAGAAAATGCTCGCGTATCTGGGTTAAGAACTTGGTTAATAATCGTTTTCTCGTCGGTCGGCTTTAGTTCTGGCAAAATAAGGGTAATACTAGCTTGGACGCGTTGGGGGTGGTCGGTTGTAAGCGGGTTGAGAGGAAGAATGGCACTATGGCGTCCGCAACAAGCCTTGATATAATACGTGCATTTCTTCAGAAGCTGAAGAGGCAATTAGCAAAGAAGTATTCGATTGATTGGAATCAATTCGATGTGTTATGGTTGAGTTATTTGGGTTGGTTGTTGCGAGGTGCTTGAAAGCGCGCCGCGAGCTTGTGTGGTACGTTAATGCAAAAACTAAATAAACGTTATAAAAATTGAATAATCTTATCCAAATTTAACTTTAAAATTTACTATATTAAAAGAAAAAAAATATAATTCCAAAATTTCTAAACGACAGGTATAAATATTACGCCTTAGTTTTAGAAAATAACGTTTTACGACTATATAAAACCTTAAAATAACCTATTTCAAAAAAACCTAAAAAAGATTAAGCAACTAAGAAGATAAAATAAAAATTAATTGCTATTTCGCAGCAAGATTTACATTTTTTGCTAATAACAAAAACAATTCGTTAAAAAATTATATATAAACCCCTTAAACGGATATTAAAAAATTTTCAAAATTACCAAACAGTTGTAAAAAAATTATAAATTTTTAGAATTATGCCGAGTAATTAAGTAAGTAATTAAAAATTATAACATTTATAACAAAACTAAAGCAGTACGTTACAAATTTTACGGATTATTTTATCTTACAAATATTCTAAATAAAACATAGAATATTATAACTTAAAATTTCATTACCAGTTTACCTTTATTAAAGATTCCCGTTATTAAAATCGAATATAATAAAATATAGGTAATCGTTAACAAACTTACTAAATATAAATACTTTCTAGTTTTTTTTAAAAAAAAAATATAATAGCAAAATAATTAATTTACGCTTTCGTACGTAATTATTTTAACAAATATAAAATATTAAAGAAAATTATCTCTAATCGAAACAAATGATTTACTTTCAAATTCGGTATTAGCTTTTTTAAGTAAATAAATACTAAGTTTGGGTTTTCTATAGTTAATAAAATATCAAAGTAACGAAGTAGCTAAATATATGTGGTAAACTCTTATGATCGTTTAAGATGAAACTTACTTACGTTCCGAAAATGTTATTGCTTTTATCTAAATAACCGGCCAGGACGTACCTTTAAAAATCTTGGCCGTTATTTTAAAAACTAGACGAGTAATTTTACATAGTAAGTCCAGACTAATCCTTAGTAAGGCCCAAAAGGCGATTAATACCAGTAGCCCGAAATATGTATGGTTTGTCGCCCAAACCAGAATCCCGATAGATAAAGGTTTAATGGGATACTAGATTAGTATGTTGCATGTCCGATTGAAACGTTTGGTGCTGATATTCGATACCTATGCTACCGAAAATCGTACTTAGTTGCTATTTTAGTTGTACCGAAAAGCGTGGGAAAATTAGGACTTAGTAATCCGCCTACCCGTATGGTAATCGTTAAAATGCTTACTTAAATTAGACATTATACTTGCGGACTGTGGATTACCTATGTCTTTCACATTATTACCTGCGACCCTGCGAAATGGGGAGACAGAATTATAACCGACAGAACAGGATTTGGCGAATATCGAATGGAGAATAATATTACCGACATAATTAAAGGATACTTGGGCCTAAAACTAAAAGAGGAGGACGTTAAAAGAAATGTAAGAAAATGGCCTGGAAAACCCCCGTTTCCATTAGCTGAAAAAGATAACGATAAGCCAGATTTTAATTAATTTGCCCGATTATTCCATGGTAAACGACGTTAACAAAACAGCGTCTTAATTAATTTTATTAATTATCCGTACGGCTATTTCCGATATTAATATCCCTTTCCCTATTAATTTAGATTAGCTTATCGGCATTTAAAGCTATACGTTTTAATTTGATATTTACGAAACTATTATTCGAAATAAAGTATAAACCCCAACCGAAGGTTGATAATTAGCGAATAATAGCTATGGTATAAGGTTAATATATTACGCCGTATAAGTAGGTAAAAGATATATTCGAGGATATAAGGTAAAGACCTAAACTATACTTCTTATAAGGATGACCAGGCTGGGCTAAGTACAAGTTGTTAATTAGTACGGAAAAACTAAAGGACAGGGCTTAAAAAAAGCAGGAGAAAGCTAAATAGCGGGAGAATTTAACCAAACGTCGTGGACGAAGTTCTAAGTTAAGAATAATAAAGGATAAACCGCGCAAGCGTTAATCAAATTAATTAATAGGTTTTATATATGGTTTATGGCGTTAGGAGTTTATTACGTTATATTTCTATTTTTGTTTCTTAAGATGGGTTAAGGACAATTTTAACTCGAAAAAGGAGGTTTAAAATGGTACAGGGTGCCGGGCCAGGGGGCATAGCTTGGCTGATTAATTAGTCAACTCCATATGTATATTTCTAGGAGCTCTTTTCGCCGGGCGCAACCCCGGAGACATGTTTATTACCTCTTGCATTTATGTCTATTCTAAAGTCTGGTTCAACACCACCCAAATACAGTTGCGTTACCTTTATTACCGCTACACTCGGCTATTCTATTGTGACACGCTCTTTAAGAATGCTCTGATCAGGGCTGAGTCTTCCCGTCCCAATTCACTGGAGCCCTTCTTCGCGGTAAAGGGTTAATATTCTTAATATCTTTTTGATTAGGATTGCCTTAATTAAAGGGACCTACTAAAGTTCCTTAAAAAGTTAAAAACGGTACCTTAATATTTCGTAATGTAAATAAGGGATGGGTTAACGCCTAATAGTCCAAAAGGTTAACAGCTACCTTTTAGTAGTTAATTATACTGTTATCGATTTTGGCTCTTTTTATCATCTGGAAAATAATCGTCTAGTTTTCCATAATTAGAACCAAAGTTATATACAAATCGTTAACCCACGTAATCGTTATCTTCGTTTCTAGAATATCATAATACTATCCTTAAGCCATTATTTTCTACCATTTTACGATTTATTGGTCTAATTTCTTCGCTAACTTCGAAGTTTACTTTAACCTTTCGCGGTATTTTCGTTAGGTATTATATATAAGCCTGCTGTTATATACCTTGCTGGATTCGGCCAAAATAACGTACCATTTCCTTAAATCCTTTCTGGAAGGAAATTCGTTTTTATAATCGCTAAAAATACCGATTCCAGAATTTATTTCGTAGGGTCGTTAATTTTCTTACAGAAATTCTCGTACTTCCGATCTTTGTAAATATATGTCGCGAAATTTTAGATATAAGCTTATCTGCTTTTTGTCGTTATTTTAAACGTATTTGTTAAGTAACCCGCATAATTAACTTTTTCGGCTTATATAATTCCTTTGGAAAAGGAATTAGCTGTTCGTATCGTTATTTATCAAATTAATTTCTTCGGATAGGAGCTTATATTAGGTTTCGTAAGTTCGATAGGCCATGCATTATTTTGATCGGGGTCGATATAACGCCAAATACCAAGCGCGTACGCTTTTAATTAAAATTCGCCTTTAAAGCGATCCCAGTCCTTAAGTCCCTTGTAAATAACGGAGAACGTCGACGGTACGGTCGCCATTGTGAATAATAAGGTATATAGGTAATTGCTATTAATGTATAGCCTATATCGTCTTAGCAACAGCTGATCAATTGATGATAACGTGATTTTAGCGAATGAGATTCTTAATTGTCAGATATAGGGGACATCAGTTGTGTTGTATTGGATGACTAGCTGCAGGTGCTCTAAATCGAGCACTGCTGATTTTATGGAGTCTAGTCACGGAACCTATATGTTCCGATCAGAGGGAGCCTTTCCGTATATGGGGTGCTAGCGCACCCCCTGCTAGCTGACAGTAGCAGTGCTGCCTCAGCTAAGGCTTAGCTAACAGACTTAGTTTTCATCTAGGTCTGACACTTAAACGGTAAAAAGCGAGAATACCTCACTGTGACGGCTATGGGCTTAACCAACTATTAAACCTAAGTCGTACGGTTTATGTTGGCAGTGGTATCGTAAAAATTTGAGCAATGAAGCGATAGTTACGTCTGGTAATAGCAGATATAGATCTGGGTAACCAATTGTGATTGCACACTGATGTTATCTAAACTATAAGGGATGACGAACGTATATGTCCTAATTGGGATCCCCCTGGATCCGTTGGATCCATCCGGATCCATGTCACGTAACCCGAGGCCCACATCGGGGATGTTTCGCGCATCCTCCGACCGTCTGCCAACAGGCCAAGCATTTTGGTCATAAGACTTACGGGTTGTAAACGTAAGCTTTTTGTATATTCCGTACTATAAAGGTATTATTCAAAAAGGCTATAAAATTGTCATGGTGCCAACTAAGCTTAGTCATCCACACTATGTATATAGCGCTGTAGGGTCCAGGGGCCCTGTTTCTTCCTTCTGGTTCCCTAGATGTCAGTCTTCTGTCTTGAATATAGCCAACCTGGCCTCTGTTAGAAGTCCGTCCGTGACATGTTACCCGGAGAAAAAGAAGGAAACTATCTTAAAGGCGCGGAACGCCTATGTCTATATAGCGTTATGGCTGCTTATCCAAGCCGTAACGTTAGTACCGTAACAAACATTCGTCGGCCCTCCGCTGCTAAATCAACGTCACTAAATGTCCACCGTTCCCCATAGCCGAACGGTGCCGTCTTCCGACCCCGCCGCCAGTAGCTTTGAGTCGTGCGAGAAGGCGATCGAGCCGACCCAGCCGCCGTGGCCCTCAAGCGTTTGCAGGCATTCGCTCGTTTCCGTCTTCCAGAGCTTGACTGTACCGTCCTCGGATCCCGTCGCCAGCAACTTCGAGTCGCGTGAGAGGGCGAGTGAGCAAATAGGACGGCCTCCGCCACCGAACTTCCGTACACACTCGCCCGAGCGCAGGTCCCATAGCTCGACTGTATCGTTGCCCGGCGCCGATGCCGTTAGGTGCAGGTCAGACGAGAAGGCCACCAACCACATGTTGGCGGGCCGAGTATGGCCATGGTCGTCTGGCGTTGACTGGTCCGTCCGCAAGCCGTGCAAGAAGGAGGCCGACGGGTTGCTGCTGTCGTAGATGCCGTCCCTCTGCCGGCGCACGCCCGTTTTGGGATCCCAGAACTCAATGGTTCCATCGCTCGACGTCGATGCTAGCAGCTGCGAGTCGTGTGAGAAAGCGACAGACCACGCTTCCTTGCCGGAGGTCCGGAGCGTCCGCCGGCACCTCCCTGTCGCCGTCTGCGTCTCCCAGACCTTGACATGGCTGTCACTAGAAGCCGAGGCTATAAGCTCTGAGTTGTGCGAGACCGAGACGGACCAAATGCCTCCGCCATGACCGCGGAGCATCTTCCAGCACTTTTCCGCCGCCGTGTCTATATCCCACAGTCTGACAACACCATCCTCCGACCCCGACACCAGCATCTTCGAATCGTGCAAGAAGGCGACCGACCCGACCCAGCCGCCGTGGCCTTCGAGCGTCTGCAGGCATTGGTCCGTCATCAGGTCCCAAAGCTTGATAGTCCCGTCGTTTGAAGCCGATGCCAGTAACCGCGAGTCGTGCGAGAAAGCCACTGACCTGACCCGACCGTTGTGGCCTTGAAGCGTGCGGCGCGCCGCGGTACCTGGAGTCGTCGCTGGCTCGACCGGCTTAGGTGGTGTTTCCAGCGTTTTCTGCTGTCGTTCCGACATTACCGGCCCGTTGCTCGGCGGTCCTACTCGTTGATTCGGCGGGTCCGGCTCCGGCACCGCCGTCGTTCTCTCCGGCTGCGTCGGCGGCGCCGGTGGATTGGAACGCATCGGTAAGCATGGGCACAGCATTCGCCCTACGAGGGAGTCCTTCTCCTCTTCATCGGAAGAGGTCGGCGTTATCCCGGCGTAGGAGAGTCGGCCTGGATGTTCCGATTCCAGCTGTGCCTTTATCTCCCGGATTTCAGCTCTTTGTCGTCGGTTCCGGCGAAGGAGCCACCGCATTCCAATAGCCCACACCACGAGCCAGACGACGCAGCCGATGGCCGTACCCAGAATTTGGCGCCATTTGAGTCCTGGAGCTGTCGTACAGGTAACCCTGCGGTTAGTCGTACAACGCCGGGACGGAACTAACAATTCTTTGGGGAACTCTAACCCTGATAATCACCGTCACTTCTTGGGGTGAGCGGACCTGTGATGCTCAAGTGTTACCATAACTCGGTCTCGGCGGCATATGCTAGCTCCTTCTCACCATTTATTTGGATGCTGCTGGCACGCGGGACGGTGATGGCGACCCCAACGGCGCCGGCGACTAAAGGGCCTAGCACGGCGACTGCCGCCAGGAGCTTCTCCATCGCTTTCTTTCCTCCCTTGCGTTCCTTTTTCTTTTTCCTTTATTCTTTTTGTTCCCCAGGGGGTTCCTTCCGGTCCGTGTCACGTAGCCTGTCGAAGAGCTTGGGCGTACGCAAGGCCCAGAAAAATACGAAAGAGGAGGGGGTAGATTTTTGCAGCCGCCCGCGGTGTTGGTCGCCGAGGTTGGCTATCTATAACGGCCCATTACCTGTGGAAGTCGGTTCGGCGCAATCTCCAGTCACCCGGGATTGCCTCACCACTGGGCGTTGCAAATACGGGTTTAGCCCAACACGGCCTAACTTGCAAATGTGGCGCGAGATGGTCGAGCGCACCGCATATGCCGCCGAAGGCGCTCCGCTACTGGCGCGGAGTCCTGGGTGCGATTGGCGGCACGGCAATGTCGGTACAACGTTGTGGTTACGAGGCCTCACGTTATCAGTTCTTGGGTGTCTAAACGTGTGACCTGCCCGCAGGCGGGTCCAATCTACACAATATCAGCCCAACTGCTCACACGACCCGACCCTTCATGCATCCAGCCCCTTCTGTCTCTCTTTCGTCCTTCCCCATCCCCCTCCCCATCCCCCTTCACTGATCCTGATCTTTCCTTCTGCTCATAACTCTTGGCGATATATCTGGCAGAAAAGGTTCTGTGTCCTCCGTCCGACTACCACCAACGGGCCAGTGAAAGTCGCATGCTTTGTAACCGCATACTGCTCGAACGATCTACACATGGGAGACTTCTCTGCTACGCTTTTCCTTTTCCTTTGTTTTTCGCATCTCGCACTGGGTATCAGCTTGGGCGATGACTGGGTCACGGTTGTTGATACGGCCGCCTACCGGGACCTACCGTCTCCTTGCGCCCAGGATTGCGTCTTGGGAGTGCACCGGGTCACTAGATGTCAGTCCTGCGGCTGTGTCTGCGCTGGAAATGGCTCTGGCGGGATCAATCTCTTTGCCCACCGTGATGAAGTCGTATCCTGCGTTCGGAAGACTTGCAGTGACGAGGCTCTTGCAGGCCAGACAGGCATCGCATTCATGACCATCTGCTCCGTCGTGCTTAATACTACCCTGGCCCCATCCGAGCTATCCCCGGCTAAGTTAACGACGACCACTGCGGCCATCAACGGGTCATCAAGCAACCCGGCATTATCCAACGAGACTAGTAGGTTCCAGAACGGATCGTGGGAATAGCAGTTCTCAACATCATAAGACCGTCATTCTGATCCTCAAATAGCAGGATCCCCGGCCGAAACGTCCACCGACCCTCCCCAAAACGAGGCAGAAGGTGAGTTAACATCTCCCTCCCGGGTCTTGGCTATTCTCTCACTAACCATGTAACCTAGGTGTTTCGACATCGGATATCATTTCCATCGCAATAGGCCTAGGTACATTAGCCTTCACAATCTTGCTCTCAGGCGCGCCGGCATTGGAATCATACAGGAATTCTAGAGAGTTGAAAAGGCTGAGTAGTAATGCAGCTGGAGGGGGCGAGAGTGGCAACATGACGACTGATCCGGGTGGAAGTGGGGACAGCCAAGCTAAGGGGTAATTAGTGGAAGCCCCCAGCGGCGGGCTTGGCCGATTGTTTTCTTCCTCTTGGTGCTAAATTATAGCTAATTTTCCTACTGTCCCTGTTACTAAGTCGACAATTCGGCAGAGATCGCAACTCCAGGAAGCCGCCAGCAGCAGAATAGCTTTGGCGACACCCGCGATGAGGATCGCCACGGGCTCTTTCCTCCCATGACTCCTATCTCTAGCTCTTTTCTCAGGATATAGGATACCGCAGCTTCAGTACCGGTAATTCCCGCTTCCCTCTCTCCTCACCCCTCGCCCTCACCGTACCCGCGGCTTTCCAACTAGGCCTTCCGTCTTTACTGTCGCTGCTCGAAGGCAGCTGGGAATCCGTACTCCGCGGGGGGGGGGCGGGGGGGGGGG
>QJNY01000644.1:24016-40770 GCA_004155945.1 Monosporascus sp. mg162
CCGCCCCCCCCCCCCCCCCCCCCCCCAAAAAAAAAGGCGTCCCACGGGAAGAGAGACGCAGGCAGATGCCTAGCAAGGCACTGAAGGGTGTCACATCGCTGTGCAAGTACCCGGCCTGCGGAGAAACGAAGAAGATGCACCACCTAGTCCCGTATAAGGTACCATGTTACGAAGGAAACCTGTGACGGCTATGGGCTTAACCAACTATTAAACCTAGTCGTACGGTTTATGTTGGCAGTGATACCGTGGGAATCTAAGCAATGAGTAATAGTTACGTCTGGTAATAGCAGATGTAAATCTAGGTAACCAATTATTATTACAAGCTGAAGCTATTTAAATTATGGAAATAACGATTGTATATATCTTTAGTTACCTTAAGCGGATAAAGATGGATTAAAACATCCATCTTAATCCATATTAAAGGATAAAAATGGATTAAAATATATATCCTAATCCATATTAAAGGATAAAAATGGATTAAAACATTTATCTTAATTTATATTACGTAACTTCTTAATATAAGCGGGGTAACCGTATCCGGAAATTAATTTAGTTAAGTTATAACACGATTTCCCCCTTTTCCAAATTTTTGCCCTTAAAGATTATTTTCTGGTAAGTTTTTTCTTTTTTTATTATGTCGGGTTACCTAGCTAACCGTAAGCCACGTAATCGTTTTAATTAAAAGGAAAGTAACATTTCGCTTGTTACGTATATCGAAAAATTTGGTTCGGAAGTAATGCTATATACGCCCTGCTTTAATAATGGCTTTACCTGTAATATGATTAAAGACCTTCGTCGCTGCTACGAATATATCCTTTATAATCGCAAATGCGATAGTTCCGGCGTCCTTTTTTTCTCCCTGAATAATGTTAATCGTAAAAAAGACCGTTTCGACCTGGCGTAGCAGGCCGCCGAGGCAGAACTCGTCCAGGTTTAGCAAGATATGCAATACGCTTCTGAACGAATGTTAAAGGTTATATCTCGTTTATTGCATTTAAAAAAACAATAAGTTATTTTGAAAGATAAGGCGTTAGAATTAATTCGGCGCGGCGTCGCCTTTTTGGATAAACTTAAAGTACAAGAACGCTTTGAATAAAAATAGCAATAATTATTTTTTGCATTCGAAGCACTTGATTAAAAGGCCGTTCTATAAAGTCCGTCCTTCGGCGATTTCAACTTTGCGGACGTCAACGTTGCTGGTGGAAATTTTTCAAAAGACGTTAGGCGTTTATAAGGTTTTTCGCGGGTTCCCAGGTATTTTCAAAGTTTGGATGATTTTTCCACTTAATTAAATATTAAGTAAATCCTTCTTTTTTTCGTATATCTAATATGTTTTCCGCTTTGTAC
The DNA here is from genome assembly GCA_004155945.1 of Monosporascus sp. mg162. Classification (NCBI taxonomy): domain Eukaryota; kingdom Fungi; phylum Ascomycota; class Sordariomycetes; order Xylariales; genus Monosporascus; species Monosporascus sp. mg162. The sequence continues at coordinate 25,364 of QJNY01000644.1, forward strand.
TTAGGCAACTTTTTTTTTACTTCGTTTTTTTATCCCGTATAAACTTTGATCGTATCGGCTGCTGATTTTAGTAAGGAAATATAAAAGATTGGATAAAGTTTAACCTTTGCTGGCAGCTCCAATTTATAATTGTTTTCTGAGATTTTCTTAATAATTTTGTACGGGCCGATGTATTTAAAGTCGAGTTTTTTGTTTGGTTTTTTAATCTGAATATTTTTAGTGGTTAGATAAATCATTTTTCCTTTCGAAAAGGTTGGTTTTTTTAACCTTTTTTGGTTATAATATTTGCTTATTTAGTTACGTACGAATTCGAATTTTGTTTTTATATTTGCGTATAACTGCTTTAGTTATTTTAATATAAGGATTATTTTAACGTTAGTTGGTTTATCTTTTTGTAAATTTCGGTAAATTTTAGGTATAAATCCAAAATTGGCAGTTGCTGGTATCGTTTTAATGTTTTCGTGGTAACTAATATTATAAGTTAGTTATGCAACTGGTAATTTTTTAACTTAATTATTCTGTTCGTAATTAACATAGCATCGTAAGTACGTTTTTAACGTTTGGTTGGTTTTTTTTATTTATCCGTCTGTTTAAGGTTTAAATGCGTTGGATAATTTATGATTTAATTCAAATTAAGTTATTAGTTTTTACCAGAATTTCGAAGTAAATATAATACCTTTGTTTAATATTATTTTTATTAAAAGTTTGTAAATGCTAAAAATATGTTTAAGGAAAATATATGCAAGTTATTTTGCATTAATGTTTTCGTTATAAGGTAAAAAGTAAAAGAATTTTGTAAATCGATTAACGATTACGAAAATGTTATTATAATATATTTTTATAGCCGGGTCCTTCGATAGGGGAAGTTTAATAATGAAATTAAATGTAATTAAATCTTATAGTTATTTAGCGATTAGTAAAGGTTATAATTTTCCGTAAGGTTTATGTTATCGTACTTTTGCCTTATCGCAGATATAGCACTGTCGAATTACTTTTTGTACCGTAACCTTTATTTTAGGAAAGTAATATATTTGTTATAAACGTTTTAAAGTTTTATAAATCCCTGGATGTTTATATAATCGGTATTTATGTATTTTTCGTATTAAATCTTTTTGTAAGTTTTCTGGAACCTGTATTTTGTTTATTTAGTTTTTTGTTAGCTAATTAGCATTATATTATTAGATGCGTTAATGTAAGTTAATTGGTATTGCTCGTATCGTAACAATTTGTTATTATTTTAAATATCCTTCGGGTGTAATATCGAAGATTGTTTGTTGTACCTTAACCTTAGGTTTTTCCAGGTTAAGTCGTTTGCTAAACGCGTTCGTTTTGCTATTTTTTGATCCTTTGCGATAGATAATGACGTAATCGTATTTTGAAAAGCTTTTTGCGTAATGCAACTGTTTTCCGACAAATTTTCGTATCGTAAAGAAATATATAATATTTTTGTAATCCGTATATACCTTAATTTGGTACATATTACCTTTAAGGTAATATTTAAATTCCTTAAAAGCGTTAATAATAGCTAGGAATTCCTTATCGTAAATGGGGTAATTTAGCTTAACTTTATATAATTTGTAAAAGTAAAACGCGATAAAGTAAAGTTTTCCTTAATCGTTTCGATATTTAACCATAACTTCTAAGGCATAATCCGAAGCATTGGTTTCTAGCTTGACTGGTCGCTTTAGGTTATACATGATTAGTATTGGTTCACTAGTAAGGGCGTTTTTAATATGTTAGAAAGTTATATCTTCCTTTGGCGTTTATTTAAATAATTTGTTTTTCTTGGTAAATTCCGTTAATAGCATAGCCATTTTGCTAAAGTTGCGTATGAATCGTCGGTAATAATTAACGAATCCAAAAAATGCTTGTATTTCTTTAATATTAATAGGTTGTACCTAATCCTTAACTGCTGATAGCTTTTTAAGGTTTATGCAAATTTGTCCTGGCATAATGATATGTTCTAGGAATTCGACTTTTTGTTAATAAAAGTAACTTTTTTCGATATTGATCAAAAGTTTGGCGTCCTGCAGTACCTGTAGAACCTGATAAACATATTTCTCGTATTCCTTTTCCGTTTCTAAGTAAATGAGAATGTCGTCGAGATAACAAACGACAAAAATGTCTAGGTGCTTTCGTAATATATAATTTATTATCCGTTAAAAAGTTGCTAAGGCGTTAATTAATCCCATAAAAATAATTAAGTATTCGTACAAACCGTATTTCGTTTTAAAGGCTGTTTTCTATTTATATCCCTTTTTAATCCGTATTATATTATAGCCATTTCGAAAATCGATAGCTATAAACCACTTTATCCCGTACAGGCGATCCTTTATTTCAGTAATCAGCAGTAATAATGTTTTATCCTTAACTGTAATATCGTTAAGTTGTCGATAATCCACTATTAATCGAAACTTTCCCCCTTTTTTTGGTATAAAGAACATAAGATACCCAGCTGGTAACTTGGAACGTCGAATCCATCCCTTTTAAAGCTTATCTTCGAAATAATCGCGGAATATATATAATTCGGCATAATTTAAGTTATAAATTGGATAAAAGGCAATATTTTTGCTATTTTGGAGGATTATTTCGTAATTTTATTTGCTATACTTTGATAATTTGGTATCAAGTTTTTTATTAAACAATTTGTCGTATTTATAGTATTGTAAAAGTACTTTAGTTATCCATTCCGGTAGCTTTTCGGGCGGTCGTTTTAAATCGTTATTTATCTGCTTAAATTTTGCTTTAAGGTTAACGATAATGCGTCGTATTTTTCGGTTATACCTTTTCTTTTTAATATGTCGTATATTTTTAAATAATAAGGTTTTTATCGTATCTTTATACCTGCATTCGTTTACCTTATCGATTAAATGTAAAAAATTTTTATTTTTTAGCTTATTTATAAAAAATAAATCGTAATCCATTTCGCAAATCTTTTAATTAATAGCCGGGTTATATTATTTTAACCATGGTAACCCTAAAATTATGTTATAATTTTCGATGCCGATAACGTCGAAACTAATAATTTATTTTCTTCCTTCGATAAAAGTTTTAAGGTAATTAATTTCGTAACAGACTTATTTATTGTCGTAGCCGAATAATTAACCTTCGGCGTTTTCGACCTCGTAAAAATATTCCTTATTCTTTTATAATAGCCGTAATTTATTAATTACTTTTGGGGTAATATAATTACCTTCCTATATTTTATAATCTATAAATACGGTATATCGTTTATTTTTAATTCGTACTTCGACTGTAATTAATTTTTTTCGTATTATTTTTATTACGTTTAAAGCCTTTTTAAAGTATTATTATCCACTTTCGTTTTTTCTGCTAACCTAAAGGCCTACTATAAGTAACTTAAATCTTTTAAGTCGTTTTCGAATTGTTAAATTTTTTTTCCGAATCTTTTATTTTCGTTTTAAATCCATTTCAACTATTTCTTTTATAAACGTAATATCGCTATCAAGTACTCCATTTAACTTTAAAACGCTTTCCTAATAATATACTCTAATTTTAAGGTTTTCCAGCTTTTATTCGAAAAAAAACGAATCTTTTCTTATATAGCCGTTCGTTCTTCTAAATCTTTCGTATAAGCTAACTAAATTCCCAGGTCGATAATTATTTTCTGGTAATATTTCTCTACCGTCCTCTAAATCAGTTCTTCTTACGTTTAATAATCATACCAGTTATAATAGCATTAGAATTTTTCCGCTAGGCAATACTTTCCCTCTGGCCAACTCCTTACTGCTGCTAGTTCGTCGACTTCCTCCATTATCGCTACCTCGCAGATGTGACGGTACCACCTTTAGTCCCTTAGGTCGCTTCCAGTTCGGCTGTAAAAATCAAATCCTTATCGCCACATACGAATAATTCTCCGTACGATATATTCTTTCTCGTCCTCGTATACTTCACACTGCGGGCGTCTGCAGTTAACTACGGGGATTTTTCCGTATCGATTAACTTCTCCCGGACACAATTCCTCCGTCCATGTTTGGTACTGAAATATTGGCGGGATATCGTAGCTTATTATCGTTGCGTTTCTTGGAATATCGAATTTTCTAAGCGTACTGTCGGTTGTCAATCTTAATTACTATCGCGATATAATCCACCAAATATTAAAATCGATCCTTTTTAAACAGTTCTTCCTAAACCTCCCTTTTAAGTCCGTCGAAAAACCTGGCCATTAACGCCTCCTGGTCCCAATCCAGCTTCGATATTAACTAAATTAAGATATTGCCATAATTAAATGCAGACCCCTTCTGGTATAAGTCTTTAATCTGCATTTCTGCCTTTATCTTTTCGTCCACCATTCCGAATACCTTTTCTAACGTCCTTTCGAATTCCGTATAATCGCTGTAAACTCGTTATACCGCTTCCGTTTGTTCTTCCGGTAAAATAAAGGTATACTTTCGTAAAACGGGTTTAAACCATTTAACCGCGTTGCCGGTGAACCGTCTTATTACGAAACTAACTCGAGTTACGTCCGGTACCAAGGTAATAAGGAAATAACGGAAATACGTTCGGCACTAAGTTAAAAATAATTGCAGTTAAGTAAAAGTTTTATCGAAAAGGTCGGGCTTAAGTAATTTAATAATTTGTCCTAGCTTTTTTCCAGCGATAATACTATCCAGCCGCTCCTTAAGTTAAGCATTCTTTTAATAAAGTTGTCGCATTTATTCGAACATATCGTTTATTCGTCCAACGACCTTTTCCTAACTAGGGAGTTATACAATCTTTTCTCCCGCTGGCCCTTTCCCTTTATCGGGACCGGCGGTCTGGGATACCTTAGGTACATCCTGCATTTGCTCATCGCCGGAATCCCCCTCCGGGACGGCAAAGGGCTATTACTTAGGTTTAGGGCGTCGAAACATAATATCGGGAATATTGCTCAAAATCTGACAATACTACTGAACAAAAGTTTGCAACGTATAACGGCTATAAGCTTAACTAACTATTAAACTTAATCGTACGGTTTATATTGGCAGTAATACCGTAAAAGTTTAAACAATAAGTAATAATTACGTCTGGTAATAGCAAATGTAAATTTAAGTAACCAATTATTATTGCAAACTGAAGCTATTTAAACTATGGAAATAACGATTATATATATCTTCAGTTACCTTAAGCGGATAAAGATAAATTAGAACATTTATTTTAATCCATATCAAAGGATAAAAATAAATTAAAACATCTATCTTAATTTACATTAAAGGATAAAGATAAATTAAAACATCCATCCTAATCCATATTACGTAACCTCTTAGTATAGGCGGGGTAACCGTATCCGGAAACCAATCTAGTTAGGTCATAACAAAACCATGATGTTTAATGCAGTACTCGGCGGGCAGTACGAAAGGCAATTTCAACTAAACCCGAAATATTCCCGCTGCAGGCACTTCTTCCTGACGGACGGTTTTAATTAGAACCTTTTACCAAATTATCCATAATGTATATCATAAAATTATATATATTTTTTCGGCATGTAGATACTACGATCCTTCGAAACCAAATCGTCTTTAACGAATTCGGTTCCGAAAGTTTCTCGAGTAATTACGTTAAAGTTATTTGTAAGTTAATTTTCGTCCCTTGTTATATTTAATTAATTAAATCTATCTTTGTCGTTAATAATAGATACGGTATTATTAAAATCGATAAGCCTAATTTCCATAACTTTACAGCTAGCAACTAAAATATCCTCGGCTTCCTAGCTGTTTCCTTAAATCCGAAATAAATATTTTTTAACTAACCAAAAATTGCGAATTAAAAAATGAAGGCGTTCGAAAATTTCGTTGCGACAATTTCGAGTAACGCAACGCCTATTTCGCAAAAAAGCATAATGGGCATAAAATTCGCGCTATAAGAAAATACGGTACTTAAGTAAAAACGAATCTCAAAAAAATTAACATTTGTCAGCAGTCACAATAATCGAATGCAGAAATCTGGCGTAGCTCTCTGTGTGTTCTCTAACTTGCTCTAGAAATTGGACAAAACTAGTCCGCGGGCAATCGCCCCTTACATACACGATTGGTACAAAGGATCGTCCGTAGATAAAGGCTGTTCCAGGCAGCATTCTGCTGCCTGCTCCAAACAAAGCCTACCAGCCGGCAACACCTAAAAGCACCAATTGCCGACACGCCTTTTTACGTCAGGTGGCCGCGGCTGGAAAGTCCAAAAGTCCAAAATCAAAACTAACCAATTTATATAAAGATTAAACCTTAATTTTTGCATCAATTTCCGAATAAGGTCTATACATTAGCCGTTGCACCAACCAAATTTTAAGTGCCTTTTGACTTATCCTGTATTTTTTCCAGTTTCAAATTCTGTATAAATCGTTCAAAATTTGCTTTGTTAAATAGCTTCGTTAGATCGTCGGCAGGATTATCTTTGCTTTTTACGTATTGGAAGCTAATGTTTCCTGCCTGGACCTCCTGGCGTACGTAATAGTACTTAATTCGAATGTAACGTTTTTTTTTAACATCTATATTTCCTTTACTTACTTAAGTGTACTTATATTATCTTCCAAAATAGGAATAGGACCGTTAGGCATAAGTCTTAACTTTGTCAGGAAATTCCTAATTCTAGTTACTTCCGTTACAGCTATACCTGCTTTTACGTACTTTACTTCCGTGGTACATTTCGTAATAACGCCCTATAACTTTAAAAATTATAATACGGGCATTCCAGTTATAAAAAATATACATCTTATTGTGGACTTCGCCGATTCGCTATTATCTGCAAAGCTTATATTTATTACTTCAAATAACCTTAAATTATTATACTTTTAATACGAGTGGTTTCGTTTTAGCTTCCGGTACCGAAAAAACAGGTTTACTATATTATTTAAGTACCGTACCAATTTCTTAATACATTTTTAATATTTTGGGAATGGGTTACTTATAAACTTGGCCCAAGTCGACGTCGTAAACGTTATATCTGGTCTGTTGATATAACTTAAAAAGTTGAATTTCCTTACTAGGCTTACGTATTCGAATATATTTTTTTTGCTAGCTTCGCCGTTATGTCTTATTGCATGCTTTAAATAATCCTTAACAAATAACGTAAGTTCCTTTTTTATAATATCCAGGCCTATAACTTCAATAACTTTTTAATATACTGTTACTGGTTTAATCTAACGTCGCTAGTCGATAAGAAACGGACAATCCGTACACCTAGGTACCAATCCGCATTTTCCAAGTCCTTAATGGAGACGTCCTTAACGATTTCCTTAGTAACGTTCTTAAGGTACTGTTTATTAGCTTCGAAAAGCAGAAAATCATTAACGTATAAGGCGATAATATAGCCAGTTTTAGGGTTAAAGTAAATCGTATTATCAAAAATCAATAAGTAAAAACCTTACTTCGCAAATATTTTTTTAACTTTTTCCTGCCAAGCAGCTTCGGCTTATTTTAGGCCGTATAAAAAGTTTATCAGCTTAATAACCTTCTTAAGGAAAAACCGGTATACTTCTTTATTTTCCGGCTACGTATCGAAATACTTTTTTAATATAAAAAACTGCTTTATGTAAATATTTTCCTTTAGCTTATTATTTAAATACGTAACGATAAAGTCGATCTGGAATATGTACTAGCTTAAATAGGTAACCAAAGCCATTAAAATCCTTTAATGTATAACCCTCACTATGTTCGCTGCGGTTTTATTATAGTTAATTCCTTTTCGTTAGGTAAACCTTTTCGCGTAAATACGGGCTTTATACTTATTTAGTTTTCTTATAAACGTATACTTCTTTTTTAGCACCTATTTGGCATTTATAAAGTATTTATAAGCTTTTTCGCTAAAAGGGGTAAACTTAAAAATTCTATGCAAAAAATTCTTTTTAATTTTAATAAAGATTGCTTTAAGCCACATTTTTCGTTTTAAACTTTCCATAGCTTCTTTCAAGGACGGGCCGTTATCCGTTACCACAAACAGCCTTTAAGTAGTAAATAACTTGCTTAAGTCAATATATTTTAAATCTTCGATCTTAAAAATCCCATCGTACTTATTTTTCAACATATTAACCATCTGCTGGTACTCGTAAATGTTTCGGATAGCCCGATTAATATCTCCGTTATTACCGAAAAAGTCGTCGTTATCGTCGCTTATTAATAGGTTAAAATAAAAGATATATAAACTATTATCGCCCTTTTGGGTCAAAGCTAGCTTTAATTTACGTATTAGCTTAAGGGCTTTATCTAAGACTTCCAGGGTATATAAGTTGGGAACCGTCTTTTTCGGGCGTCCTTTTTTACGCTTAATTTTCTTGGTTTCCTAGTCCGTTCGTCCTTAGAAATAACGTTGTAATTTTTATTTTTTACTCCGATACCTTTTTATCTCTGGCGGTATTTTAGGCGTTTCTATACTGGTTATAAAAGCGATCGAATGATATTTTTAAGGTTAAATAGCTGACCTGGCTTTTCTAAGTCCTTATAAACAGTAACGTAAAATGTTATCAATAACCTACCGCTCTTTAGGAACCATACCTTATAATTATGTATCCCTTAATACCCTAGCAGCATGCCCTTTGCTCTACGGGCTGCTAGCTTCTCTGACCTAGTTCTATAGTTCCTATCGATTAAGATTATGCACCTGCTGCCGAGGATTCGAAGGTAACTGTTATCAGGTTTATAAAACTTATCAAGTTCGAATACATTCTTAAAGCATTCGATTAATATTATATCCTTTACCGTTAACTGTCCCGTTCTATTAATTATATGCGTTATAACTTTTATTACAAAATCCCAGAAATACGTCGGTATTTTCATCTCGGCTAAAGTTACACGCGCTTCGTTTTATAAAAACTAAATACCTTTTTTTGCAACTTTATTCTGATATTAGTTGTAAAAGCTGGAAATTACCAATTCAATACCTTCAACTACGTAAAACTTTTCGATCATGGTTATGCCGAACTCTCTACCGCCGTCCAGGCGTAAAATCTGCACTTTTTTGCTTCGACCTTTTACATTAAAGGATACCATTTCCAAACGCTTAATTAATCGTATAATATACGCGTATAGGTTTTGTTATATTTCGTTTTTAATCTTAAACGAATAGACCTTTTTATAACGTAAAAGGTTTTCTGTAATAAAACCGAAGTAACTATTATTTTCGATGCTAATAAGCTTAACTAAGCCCATATTATACTAAATAATCTTTCCTATATATCGTTTTCGTCTTTAAGGGTTTATAAACGGGATCTTCCGTATTTTCCTTTCGTCGTACGTTATATAAAGGATCGTTTTTACATCGTTAAGGTTTAAATTTATCCCCGTAAACCTTTTAATAATCCAAATCAATCGTTTAATACTAGGGTGGCAAAGGCGACGGTGCTATAGAATAATTTTCTTTATAACTTCGTCCGTTATAAAAACCTTGCTATTTTTAAAGGCCCTTATAAGGGCGCTTCTTAAGTCGTTAGCCAGGTTACCGCCGTTTTTCTTACCGAATAGCCCTTTCAGCCCGTATCCTTATTGATAATTCTCGTTATTCGTCGATTCCGGGGCTTTAATAATAAGCTCCGGCTTCCCATAAAGCCATAAGAAAAAACCTTTCCGAGGTACGTTGATCGTCGTCAATTACGTTTTATCAGGGTTTACCAAAATGTTTCGATTTAAGTAACTACTTTTTCTGTAAAATATCTTTCCGGAAAACACCTTTAGGAGAAAGTTATTAATATATAACGTATACTTTACCATGGTTTCATTATTCTTTCCATAAGGCCCTTTTAAGGGCTACTTTATTATCCCAACGGCAGTGGCGACGACAGGTCCTTTACCTGTCATAATATAGATTCCTTTGTTCTTGATATTTAGGACCGAATTCTTTTCGAAATTCTTAATGTTATTCGTAATATTAACGTTTGCTCCTAAGTTCTAAAGCAATTTATTTTTATTATCCTTTATGGATAAATAAATATATAACAGTATAACACTGCTTATAACAGTTGCTTTAACGTTTTCAATCGCTATAGCTGTCGTTTTGGGGCAGTTAGCCGCCTGTAACTTAAGGCAATTAACCACCTGCAGCTTAAGGCAGTTGGCTACTGTGGCTTTAAGGCTTTCGAACGCTGTAACCGTTATTCCAAGGTAGTTAGCTATTATAGCTATAGGCCTGTTATCCTTTATGGCAGTTACTTTAAGGCAGTTAACTGCCTGTTATTTAAGGTAGTTAACTACAGTAACGGTTGCTTCCGGGCTGTCAACCCCTTAAAACGTTTTATTATATTACTACATTAGGTCCTAAAGCTATTGTTCGTTAATATAAGCGCTAAACGTTTTTTCATTAGAACAATATAGGTCTCTTAGGCCCTTAGGGATAAACTGCTCCTTACCCGGTCCACCGCCGCGGGTGTTGCCGCGGGTGTTGCGAAAGTTATTGCTTTAGTTATTGTTGTTACCCTGGCTTCGGCTTCCATTTCGGCCTCGCTTTCCTTTTTTGCCTTTGCCGTTTTGTTTCTCCTTTTAAGGCTTAAAGCAGTTCTTCGTTAGGTATTCGTATTTGCCATAATTAAAACAAAGTGGTTTCCCGTTTTTGTTCTATACGAGCTTGTTATTCCGGGAGTTGTTGTTACCTTTTTTGCCTTTTTGTGCATTATAAGACCGTCCGTTATTTTTCTTTTTGTTGGTACGGTTATGAAACTCGCTGTTAAAGTCGTCGATCAGTTGCTGGAAGGAATAATCCGTTTGCCGCAGCACTGATTGCATCGTTTTGTACCAGCTGCCAGCCTTATCCTTTACAGCAATAAGAAATATGGTGATGTGTTTCTTGGTTCTAAGCTTTATGCTATAGCCTTTCACTTCCCGTAAAAGCTTTTGAAATTTGGTAGTAAACTGGATTGGGTTTTTTTTATCGTATGTAATTTTGCTTAATTCTTTCCAAAAGGATCTTTGCCGGGCCTTGCCCGTTACTGCATAAATTTTCCGGAGCGTTTTTAACATCTTCGTCCCTTTTTTAATTCCTGTAATTAACTTTAAGGGCGCCCTTTTGCAAGTTTTGGTAATAGCTTTTGCGAAACGTAACTAATCCAGTTGCTTCAGTTTTATTCCGTCCTTATAGCTAATCTTTTCCAGTATAAGGTTAAGGGCGTTATTTTAAAGCTTTTAATTAACCCAACTTAATAAGTAATTTTCCTTATTTAAGGAAAAGTCGAAACGTTTTTAACGGAATTTCGAATCGTTATTAATTTTCTTGGAGTCTTTCTTATCTTTTAGGCGTATACTTGATTTATTGGAGCTGTTTAAGCTGCTGGAGCCGGAAAAGCTGCTGTTAAGGAAACTGTAACGGTTTTTCTTTTTTTTAGGAGACTTTTAAACGAATCCGAAGAAAAGGATAAAGATAAGGAATTGTTTAAATTATTAAGATTATTGCGTATTATTTCTTTTCCCTTAAGTAACTTAGGTAACTTTACCTTTTTTTTTTCGCTTTTTTTTCTTTTGGGAAGGTCGGATTTTTCAGTAGATAACCTTTTGGGCTTCGTTTCGCCTTTTCTTATGGGGTTAATTTTTTCCATATTGCTTTCCAGGGTAATGGGTATTTCCTTGGAACCATTCGCCTTAACTTTAGGCGGAACGCTTTACGATGCTTTCGATTGCACATTCGTATTGCGTAAGCTTTTAGAATTCCGCGTTTTGGATTAAAACGTATCCAATAACTATATTATTATATTGTTTATCTGTTCTATCGTATCGTTATATCTTTCGTTTTTAAGCTTCAGCTTTTTAACATTATCCTTAACTTGTCGGTATCTTTTTTCCCGCGCCTTAACGTTACGTTTAATGCCATTTATATTAGTACCTAAGAACGTATAAAGCTTGTTCAGGTCGGTTTCGGGTTGCTATCTTTAAATAGGGGTTTTCAGCAGCTGCTAAAGCAATAAAGCGTTTCCTACTGAAGATGCGTCGTATTCCTGTTCTCCTTCGCCGAAAAACTTTTCGTCTTGGGGAACCTTCTAATCGGAAGAAGGTAAAGGAAAAGAGAAAGGATTTTCCTTCGTATGCTGGCTCGCCATCGTTAACTGCTACTCGATTCTTTCCTAAATCGTTAGCTAAGCGGCTTTCTTTTAAATCTCGTACTTTTTCTGTTAACTTAACTTTTTAAACTGCAATCAACCACTTCGTATAACGTACTAAGTTACTAATCAACTAAAAGATATTACCATGTTAACAGTTACAGTAATCGAATGCAAAAGTCTAACGTAACTCTTTATATGTTCTCTAACTTACTCTAGAAATTGGACAAAACTAATCCGCGGGCAATCGCCCCTTACATACACGATTAGTATAAAGGATCGTCCGTAGACAAAGGCTATCCCAGGCAGCATTCTGCTGCCTGCTCTAGACAAAGCCTACCAGCCGGCAACACCTAAAAGCACCAATTGCCGACAACATTATATATATTATTTCTCGACCGGCGAAATTCGCTAGTAAGTCTTAAGTTATAATGTTCGCCTTTTCGATTAAATACTTTTTATATTTCTCCCCTATATTTTATAAAAATCAGATTCGAAGTTAAAATCGAATTAATAAGTACTATATCCAATACTACAGGACGTAATATCCAATCGAAATAAAGCATCTTTTTATCGTAATTACTTTACCGGGCCCCATAAAAAAGAGTTAATAATATCGGTATTAGCTGTTTAATATAACTAACGTTGCTATGTCGTATAATATACGGAAAGGATAAATAAATCTGGGCTTTTTAAAAGAGGCGATAATAACTTCGGAATTCTTTATCGATAAGAATGACATCGATTAACGGTCGGTTATTATCTATAATCAGATCTAAAAATTTATTACTTTACAGAATATTATTTGCATTAAACATATAGCCGGTTCTATAACTAGCCGATAATAAGGCTACGTTTAATACGCCTTAATTAAAACCGCATCGTTGAAAAAACAATATATATAAGCTACATTTCCAGGTTAAAAAATAAAATATTTACGAACTATAACTAAATTACCCATATTACTAAATAACGTACTATTAGGAAAAAACGATAAAGAATTTTTATCGGATAAACCCTTATCTATTAACGCGTTTTAATTAAAACCCCGCGATACCTGTGAGATATAGGAGATATCAGTTGTGTTGTAAAATTACCGCGCGTTGAAAATTGTGCACGCCCTACAACAGCCCCATTTACCCATCTAGGTTTACAACTTCGATAATTCGTAACAATTCGAATATTGAAGCTATTTACAATTAGCAAAGTGATTTTAGAAGCTTTAAATCTGGACTTTAGTATTTGGTATACTATCTTTTTGCCTTACGCAGCGCTTTGATCCTTTTCGGTATTCCATTTATCAGGTGGTTTATTAGGGCTTGGAGAACTGTTTACTACGTTTCCTTGATCCATTTCGCCAATGTAGCTTTATCCTTTGCGTTGTTTTTGAGCTCGTGAACGTTAGGATGTTTTTTATGGAGAATCGCTTTTATATGTTTCTATACGTACTCGATAGGGTTTATATCCGGGCTGTAAGCGGGCCATTCGATCAGCCGTATTTTATGTGCTTCAAATTACGCTATTGTCTTTTTGGATTTGTGTATTTTCGCGTTGTCCTGTTGATAGAACTTCCCAGGTTGATATACCGGAAAGAGAGCTTTTTCGAAAGCTTGAATATAGGTATTGGAGGTATAGCCTTTGCGTGCTGAATCGGCATTTCGCTTTATGATGATCAACTCGGACCTTTTACCCTTATAGATGAAGCTATATACCATTAACGTGACGTCCGGACGCCCATGATCGGCTATATTGACCATTTGACGGTCGTATCTATTCCCGGGATACCGCTATACCTATCCCGAAGGATTTAAAGTATCAGAAGCAACGCTGCATTTATCGGAGTAATACCCCTATATTACGACGGTGTTGCGGTGGCACTTAAATCGCTTAGCAAGGTCCTTTATACCTGTACTTTTAAAATATGAGGCCACAATTGCCGTACGAGCTTCCGGAGACAGGTGTTTTTTACCTTTCCTTCCGCCGATTAAAGCCTTGCTTAATTTTTTTCTAGGCGATCCTATGTTGTTGAGTTATCGAAGGTTGAAGAATGAGGGTGCTTTAAGTGATCGCAGCTTAAAAACCGCGTTGGCGTCGCGCGATATGGGGTGTGCACAATTTTCAACACGCGGTAATTTTATTACTTAGCTAGTTGCGTGCATTCTCGCAACGCGTACTGATTTTCAAAGTAATCTAGCCACGGATTATATATCTTCCGATCAGAGAGAGCCTTTTCGTATATGGAGTGCTAACGTACCCTCTGCTAGCTGACACACCCCTTCAACGCCTCGACGCAGTTACGGCGTTAACTGTTACACTTTATAACTTCTTAAAGCTGTAGCGTTCTATTTTACCTATCCTCTAGCGATTAAATCCTCTTAATTAGCGAATTCTTCCTTTGAAATTACTCGCAAAGTGTTTTTCCGCCGACCGAGGGCTTTCGTAACATTTACCAATCTTAACTGCTTTTTAAGGTACCTAAAAGATTTTCGTAACAGGGCCTTTGTTAATCTATCAGCTAACATGTCGCCAGTAAGCGTATAATTTACTTTGATTATGTCCCTTTTTGCGGTTTGTCCTAACCAGTAATTATGTATATTTACATAGCGTAATTTCGTTTCTAATAAAGCGACGTCGGCGTTAATAAGTTATATAATTTGTCGATTGTCGTATAATATATTGGACGGTCTTGCATTTAAGGTAACTTTTAATTCTTTTATTAATTGAAAGCTAAATAAGGCCTTTTGTGCAACCTGCGTAAAAAATAACAATTCTGCTTTTATTATAAAAGTAATTATTATATTTTGGTAATTTACTCGTTATTTTATTAATTTGTTAAGTAACTTTATAACGTAAATTTAACAGCTCTTTTAATTGATCGTATTATCCGCGAAAAAAACGTCGCTTCAGGTATTAAACGAATTCTTACCCCCGAACTGCATCGTTAATATTTTGGTCTCAATTAAGTATAGGATAACTCGATCGGCAGCTTTATAATATACGTCGCTAGGGTTTAAATTAAATCGGGCAAATCGGAATACTTTAAAAGCTATATTAAGTTATGTATTAACTTTTACATACAAGATAAAACCGATTTTTTCTAGTATTTATTAATAAACTTTAGATAGGCTAAACTAGAATTCGGCAGTAATTCGAGGTTCGTTATTGGCGTATCTAGAAAATTATTTCGACTTTTTTTAGGACTAAGTTAACCAGCTTATTTATAAAGTCTGATTAAGAAAACCAGATCTTTCTTTCGGCTTTGTTTTTAATTACTTTAATCTCTCGGAATTACTGTAAATTCTTATTCTTTGTAAGAGTATATCGTTCCCGTATTTACTAAATTACTTGATCGACGAGGTCTTAAATTTTTTTTTTGGTGGGGGGGGGGGGGGGGGGGGGG
>QJNY01001300.1:0-40707 GCA_004155945.1 Monosporascus sp. mg162
TTATTTTTTTTTTTTTTTTAATTTTTTTATTTTTTTTTTTTTTTTTTTTTTTTTTTTTTTTTTTTTTTTTACTTTTATTGTTTATTTTTTATTCGGCCGTTCGGGCCTTTTTTTTAAAGAAATCCTTTCCTTTTTAAAGTTCTTTTTAGCTAGGGAACGATATTCGTTTTTATAATAGCCTTTTTTACTATAATTAAAGCATTTAACATTCGACTTATTTTTTCTAGGTTTTCTAGAAGTGGTATTCGCTTTTTTTTAGATCTTATCCTTATTTTTGCTGAATTGGGACGGGGAGATTCAGTTCCGATCAGAGCATCTTTGATGGGCGGGTCACGATAAAATAGCCGAGTGCAGCGGCAATGAAGGCAAAACGAAAACATTGTATTTTGGGTCCGGGTTGAAGCAGACTTTGGAATAGAAATAAATGCTAAAGATGAATGGACGATAAACAGTGATAAACATGTCTCGGGGTTGCGCCCGACGAAAAAGTTCCTAGGAATACACATATGGAGCTAACTAACTAATTGGCCAAGCTATGCCCCCTGACTCGGTACCCTGCATTATTTTAACCCTCCTTTCTCGAAATAAAATTATCCTTTATTTATCTTAAAAAACAAATAAAAACATAACGCAATTAATTCTTAACGTTATAAACTATACATAAAACCCATTAATTAATTTAATTAACGCTTACGCAGTTTGTCTTTTATTATTCTTAACCTAAGATTACGTCCTTAACGTTTGGCCAAATCCTTTTTTTACTTAACCCTTTCTTGCTTTTTCTGAACTTTATCCTCTGGTTTTTCTATACTAATCAAAAACTTGTACTTAGCCCAGCCTAGCTATCCTTACGGGAAATATGGTTTTAATCTTTACCCGGCATCTTCAAATATATCTTTTACTTACTTATATAACGTAACATATTAACTTTATACCATTACCATTACGCGCTGATTATTAACTTTCGGTCAAAGCTTGTACTTTATTTCGAATGGTAATTTCGTAAGTATTAAATTAAAACGTTTAGCTTTAAAAGTCGATGGGCCAGTTTAAATTAATAAGGAAAAGGGTATTAATATCGGAAATAATCGTACGGATAATTGCTGAAATTAATCAAAACGTTACTTTTGTTTACGTCGTTTATTATAAAATAATCGGGCAAATTAATTAAAGTTTAGTTCGTCGTCATTTTCTTTAACTAATAAGGACGGGAAGTTTCTAGGCTAATTTTTTACGTTTTTTTTTAACGTTTTCCGTTTCTAGTTTCAGGCCCAAAAATTCTTTAATCATGTCGGTAATACTATTTTCCATTCGAAACTTGCTAAATCTTATCGCTTCGGTTATAATTTTGTTTCCTTATTTTGCAGGGTCGTAATAAATAATATAAAAGACACAAGCAATTTATAATCCGTAAGCATAATATCTAATTTAAGTAAGGATTTTAACGATTATTATACGGGCAGGCGGATTATTAAATCCTAATTTTCTTTACGCCTTTCGGTATGAATAAAGTAATAATTAAATACGATTTTTAGTAGTATAAATATTGAATATTAACAACAAATGCTTTAATCGATCGTATAATATATTAATTTAATATCTTATTAAACCTTTAAGAGTCGGGACTTTAATTTAAGCGACAAATTATATATATTTCGGGTTATTTGTATTAATCGCTTTCTAAGTTTTATTGAAAATAATCTGGACTTGTTATATAAAATTATTCGTCCAGGTTTTAAGATAACGGCGATAATTCTTAAAAATACGTCCTAAACGATAATTTGGATAAAAATAATAACATTTTTAAAACATAAGTAAGTTTTATTTTAAACGATTATAAAGATTTATTACAGAAATTCAACTATTTCGTTATATTACAGTTTTATTAACCAATATAATAACAGGTTAATATCTTTCCATAAACGTTAATTAATAATATCTTTTAGATATATAAAAATAAACCGATTAAAACGGATTTAAAGCGTAACTTTTTTTACGGGATAAAAGGTAAAATTATTATTTTGCATCTTTTTAAGAAATTATACTATGTTATCTTTTTTCTATACGGATATATTAGCCGATTATGTAAGCTTTCCAAAATCTGAAATGTTTAATTTCTTGGAATTTTCGCCCTTATCTTGCATAATACGCTTTTTAAACTACGACATAATAACTAAGGATATATTAATTAACATACTTAAGTATAGTATTAAATAACTTATAGATAATAATAATAATTAAGGATAATATATAATATATATATGTAAGTATATTAATATAAATATAGGTACTTTACAAATATTAAAGTATAGTTGTTTAGTAAATGCAAGAATTCGTTAAAATTTACTAATAACTTATATATTTAATTAATTAAATATATTTAGGATTAATGTACCGAATTTTTATAGATAAAACGTATACGCAGAAAAAATCCCAAAAAATTTTATCTGAAATTATATAAAAAGGTGCCGTCGTCGTCGCTTTCTTTGATTAGGTATATGTATTCGTTTTCGTACGTATACTTCTTTTGTATTTTTTCTGCAATACCACTTTAACGTTTTTCTCCAGATTTAATACATATCCAAACATATATATAATTATCTTTATTGCACTAATTAATACCATTATAAATTTTCGGCAGCTATCAAATTTACGCAATTCCTAAGGTTTTCGCGGAAATGCAGGCCTAAATAATTTTGTCCCTATTATAAAAGAATCGTCTATTAAAAAAAAGTTTGGTACAAGTAACAAACCTTCAAATCCTGGTATTAAAAAGCCTGTCGATCCTAAGATTAAAGCAAATATCGATAAGCTAAACCAAATCTTTAATCATCGTCGTAAAATCTTGGCGGTATCAAACTCGTCCATATTCTCCAGGCCATCGACCCGTTATATAGATAAACTTTTAAGCAATATTCGAAATTCAAAACCTTTATACAATTCTAATAATGTTCGCAAATTACAGAACCTAATATATCGTTAAATATCCATTTTTAACCTTACCCATATCTTCTAATACAAATTCCGTAACATAAGTCCTAATCAAAATATTTTATTACCAAAAATACCGGTTATAAATAATCCATTACTTTTAAAACTTTAATCGATACGACATATACTTTTATTAATAAAGGTAATTAAGATATTTTCAAAGCTTAATTTAATCCTTAATATCGTTAAATAAACAGTCGATAGTCGGCGATCAGTAATGCCTATACCTATTCCTATTAACCTGCCGATACCCAATAGCAGTTTATTCGCCAGGTCTTCATTAACGGTTTCGACAATCCCAGCACGTCGGGCAAATTCTCGGGTTATTAATCGGGTTCCTAGGCCATATATTAACATCGGAACATTACATTTTCGTCGTATTTACCTCGATAATAATCAAAACGTAATTAAATTTTAAAATAAAAATAATATTATATATTATGTTATAACTATTTAAATATATCGAAATAAATATTTGGTTTTTTTTGTAATATCGTTAATAAAATCCGTTAATTAATACAAATATTCGGGGTTATGTTTATTAGTATTATCGGTAATCCAGCTACAGGTCGGTACTTATAATAATAAATCGAAAATAAAAACTTTTAAACGGCCGCAAATACCTAATCTAATATAATTAGGTACCTTTAATTAATAAAAAACTTAATAACTTATCTAATATATATTAAAATTTATCGGGCTAATTCCTTAAATTATTTCATAATTATTTTTGCTAAAAATCTTAAATACGTTATTAATTTATTTATTTAGGTATTCGGTATATTTAACCTGGTACTTTACGAACCTCACGAAAAACGATATATAATATTGGAACATTTTAATTAATACGGAATATATTTATTTTTTAAGTATTAGTTAATTTTTAACTTTTTTAACGGTATTTATAGTAATTATATCGGGTTTATCGAAAAACATAATTATACCTTCCGAAACGAACGGTTTAAGGTATTTAAAGCCAACTTTTTACGATCGTTACGAATTAAAAAAAATATTCGTACAGAAATTTATTTTATCATCAAAATATACGATAAGGATTAACTTCGAAATAAAGTAAAAAAATATATTATTAATTTCCGGTTCCGGGCGAATATAACGGGATGTATTAATTATAAGTAAAGCATAATAGTTATCGTATAAGGTATCGGTAGGTAAGACGGCAGGGAAATTTAAGGAAATTTAAGGAAATTTATAAAAATTTATAAAAATTTATAAAAGCTTAAAGAAATTTAAAAAAATCACAATATTTTAGTTTTTCGCAATTAATCGCGTTAATTTCCTCCGTTTTTCTAATCGTATCGTTTTTGTCGTATCGCTATCGTCTATAACCGCATAACCTTTAAATCGGCCATTTGGTATCTGTATTTTAATATTTGTTCTTACAGATTTTAAAGTTTTAAGCTATTAATTTTTAAATAATTCGATATTCGTAATATTTAAAATATAAGATATCGTATCGTCGCTTTAATCAAAAAATAATTTCGTTTAATCGTTTTTTTATATATTAATCAGTTCCTAATATCCTTTTTTATCTTTTAAAAATTATTTTAATTTATTAATAAGGAAACTATTTTATAATTTTATTTTATTAATTTCTTTTAAATAATAAATATTTAAATTAATAATATTATTAATTAAATACGGGCCAATTTAACGGTACTTTAATTTTATATTTCTGGATATATTTATATATCGTAACGTATTATATAATAATATTAAGTCGTTTATTTTTAAAGCTTTACTTTTTATTTTATTTTTATCTTTATCGTTCGTTAATTTAGCTGCTTTACGGCGCTGCTTAGCGATTACTTTGGTAACCTTAATTATATCTTTAATTTTCTTTTTTAAGAACCGAATCCTTTACGTAATTAAATTTTCTTTCGGCGTATCTAAGTTCCAAGTTATAATTCTCTATGTCGGCAGGATTATTTCGATCGGTAAAAACGCTTTTTGTCCGTACAGCAGTTTATAAAAGCTAAGGCCATAACTTTTTATAATGGTATTGTCGGCGACAACCATCTTAGGCAAAAGCTTAACCCATTTTTTACCAGTTCCATTCGTCGCTTTTATTAGGACTTTAACGATCGGGACGTATCCTTTTTCGATTAGGCCTTGTCGTTAAGCTGTATACGCGGTATTAACTTTTCTTTTAATCCTTAATACGTTACAGGCTTTAATAACTTCGCTTTTATTCTTTAAACCTTTATTAATTTTAATTTTAATCGGGATATTATGTTAATAAAAAACGTATTTATTTAAAAACTTTTTAATCGTTATTAACGTAATTAATCGTAAAGCTTTAACTTTTAAATAATCGAATAATTCGTATTTAATTTCGACTATAATTTTATAACTATCGTTATTAAGCATAAACTAAATATCGATTACCTAAATAATAACTATATTAATCGGTTACGAAAATTTATAACCTTTTTTAAAATATCGATCGATTATTTTTTAACATTTAACATACGTAAATATTACTTTTCGAATATAACTAAATATATTACGTTAATAATATAAAGTTGTTATACGACGGTAAATTAAATCTTTCCTTTTATAGTTATAATCTTTATAATATTACTTAATTATTACGAATTACTTTTATTCGGTATTAACTATTCGCCGGCTGCCGTACCTTTTATTTACCTTACGCCAAAAAATACCGTTTTAAACAAAATAATTTAACGTTTCGGATTTAAAAATATTTCGTTTCCTTTTTGGAATATTATCGAACCGATTAAAGAAATCCAATATCGTAAAAAACCTAATATACTTTTACAACTTTTTAAACGAATTTTTAATAAAAGATCCTTGTCGCCGATCCGTATTAATAAATATAAAAGTTATGTTAATCAAAATAAGGTTAAACCGAATAACATCAAATTAAATATTAATAAAATTATTAATTTTTTTTTATTAACTATCTAACGTGTTAAAAGTTTCAAGTAATTTTCGAAATAAACCGTCCGTTATTATATTTTTTTTACCGAAAATATATTTAATTTCGAAATCGAACATTTTTATTTAAACGATTTAACGAATAATTACAGTACCAAGTAAAAAGCTTAAAAAGTTATTAATTTAAATTACTAATACTTTAACGTTAATTTTTAATACGAATCGAACTTTATAAATATAATTTCGGAATTTCTTTAAGCTTTTAAAAATAATTCGACATTTTAATTTGCCAGCGTCGTAATTTAACTTATAACCTTTCCAAATATTACTTTTAAAACGCGCGGAATATTTTATTTTATTAATTAATTAACCGAAAGTATTTTTAAACCTTTCTTTATTTACGTTTATCCTTATAATAATTTTTCCGGTATTAAAGTTATAATTTAAGGTAATTAAAATCGGGATATTAATAATAACTTTTTTAATACTTTTTATTACGTAATTTTAATCGGGACCCGAAATAAAAAATTACTTTTTCCGGAATAAACGTATAAAAAACTTTATTTTAATAACGAAATACGTAATAAATATTCGATAATAAATGATAATATTTAAAAAAGCTTTAATTTCCGAAATATTTTTATATAATTAAATCTTTAAGATCTTTTTTGCTTTCGTTATATCTAATCGCCGCCCATTCGTTTCGCCGATAAATCCAATTATAACAGTTATTTCTTAATATTATTAAAACTTTTTTATATTAATAGTTGTACCAATAAGCTTATAATTAAAAAAGGTTTTATTTATATTAACGATATGCTTATAAACGAATCGCCGAACTTTTAAAAAAATCTTTTTATCGTTATATTTTATCTTAAAGCTTTTAACCTTAACGTTATCGATGAATAGCCGCGTTATATCGGGCATTAAATCGTTTAAAATCTTTTTAATTACGCGGCAGAAATAAGTTACAGAATTAATAAACCTTTAAAGCATAATGGTATACCTTAAAAGTTTTAACGGCATTACGAAAATGGTAAAATCTTTATTAGCTGGAACTAAAATAACCTAATCGTAACTTAAGAAAAAGTTTATTAAGGTAATTAATAAATATATAATAAAATCCGCGGAGAATTCGTCGCAATTATCCGGCATAAAGGTATTTTACAAAATAACAGCATTTAATTTGGTTGCAGAATTAATTAATCGGAAACTATTATTCTTTTTTTCGACTAAGAATTAAGTATTTCTGTATGGAACATAAATTTATTCGAAGATATTTCGTTAAATATATATTTTTAATACTTCGATTAATTTGTTTTTGATGCTCGCCGGCATTATTATGCCTTTAACTTGCCATGCTTTATAAAGAATCGTTCGAATCTTATAATTAAATATAACACTTAATTTAATTTTGCTATATTTTTTCCAATTTTAAGTTAAAGCAGTTTTTTTACGAAAAAGCATTTCTTTAAAAAAGGCTTTTTTTACGCGGGTAAACTTGTTTCTTAACTAATTAAGAATTTCGTTAACGCGTTTTTTAATAAGTCGGATTTTTCGAAGTATAATAGTAAATCTAAAGAACAAAACAGCTAAAGATATACCAGGTTCGTCGGGTTTTTTTCCATCTTAATTAATAACTTGTTAAGCTTTTTCGAATTCCTTAACCTTTTAATTCGGGTTTCCAAAAGGTATTAATTTATTAAAGGGTATATCGTTAATAGGGATTACCTTTTTTTATTTAAGTTTATATATCGTATTAATTTAAACGGTTCGATTAATAATAATCTTTTGTTATATTTCGTTTTACAATATTTTATATAAAACATATATCAGTTTTTCGTTATTAAATTAACTTAAGATTTTATTTCCGGGTTTTAACTTATTATTAATAACTTCTTAAATAATTTCCGCATTTTAATTAACGTAGATATTACTAATCGAAAAAATATAAAAGCTTATAACTTGTTCGTTTATCCTTTCGTTCGTAAGTTTGCTTTCGCTAATAAAGCGGTTTATTAATTTACCGGCTGCTTTTTTTCTAGCTTTTCGTTAATACGAATATTACGCGTAATTCGTTCTGTATAAATTAAAGGAATAATAATTTTCGACGGGCCAAACTTTAAGGTTTCTTTTATTACGTTTAAGTTTATATTAAACGTTATTTTCGATTTGGCTATAAAGTTAAGTTTTAAAATTAATAATTACGTAACGTAATAATTATTAACGATAAACAATAAAATGGTGATTAATCGGCCAGCTAGCTAAACGGAAGCTTCGATTATATTTTTAAATAAAGTTCTTTTTTAAAAATTGAAGCCCAAAAACGATACGCGGATTTGTCGCATGGCTAATCCATATCGTTTAACGTACGACGCAACTATGACGTTCGATTCGGTTTTAGTATTGATAATTCCATTAATTAAATTTTCGCCATTTCCGTAGCTTACTTTAATTGCCAGTTTAAACAAGGGGATAATATATTTAATTAGACTGTATTATTAAATCGATAAAACTTTAACTTCCTTTTAGCTTTCTGCTTTATAACCGATATCTATAGTAAAGATTTTAATAAGTTTTTTTACTTTTAAAACTTTTAATTTTCGCATTTCGGTTTCGGTTATCTTAATCGTTTCCTTATTTTTGCGATTAAGTACCTTTAAAGTTTTAGCAGCTATAAAATTCTTAAAAGCTTTTCCGAAATCTAAATAAACCTTAATTAATTCGGACCAAGTAATCTTAAACTTTTTCTTAGAATTTTCCCGGATTTTCTTTTTTTAAAATTTAATTATATATTTATCGATTAGGTTTTTATAAATAAAAATATTATCCGTTTAAGTTTTATTATCTGCCTAAAGGATATTAATATTTGTTTAAAAAATATTATTTATTTAAGCGCCGACTTTTATATTATAAAAGGATAATCTTTCGTATATTAGTTCGTCGTTATTAATTTCGTATTCGGTTTTGTTTTTTTTTACGCCTTCCGATTCGTTTTCTTTATTCTTAAAACGCTTTATTATTATAACGTTAATAAGTACAGTCGGCTGATTAAAGTCGTTAATTTCCAAAGCTTTAATTTCTTCCAGATATCGGGTACTTTTACTTTCGATAAAGTTATTTTATAACTATTTACGTAACGGTACCTTTTTATAAAATGGTTTTCCGTTATAATCGACGAAATAAATTATGTTAATTTTTATTACCTTATTTTAATTAATGTCGGGTTTTTATCGATTTGGCTTTAAGATCGTAATATACTTTTAAAATTTAATTAAATTATTAATATCCGGGTTATTATTAGTTAATTAATTATTTACGCCTTTAAAAATATCGTCTCGCCGATCAAAATATTACATCTTTTCCTTAAATCGGGTAAGGAAAGCTGGCGAACTATAAATCCATTTTAAAATTTTCTTCCAAATTGGGATTTGCTACTTAATCGCCTGGTTTTTAAAGATTTAAGGGAATTAAATTATGCCTAATATTATTTTATTTTCCAGGGATTTAAAGAAAATAATATATTTATCGTCGGCGAGTAAAACCAATCCGGTAATTTCCATATTAAAAAATAAACGGCACTTTTGTATAATATGTCCTGGCTTTAAATAAAATTAATAAGTACTTTAATTAAAGTTACTAAAACGCTTATTTTAACCTTAATAACCTTTACGGTAACCTTTTCGGCCTCGGTATTTACCTTATCTGCGGTAAAGGCTTAATCGAATATAATTATCCAGCTAAAAATTAACTGTATTAATTAATAAGTTAATACCATAATTATATATCTAAAGTACTTTTTATCCTGGCAAAATGTAATACTATAATATGCGGGCTGCCTTTTAATTACGTATCTTTTTTTTAAAAGCTTTTATGTTTTGGATTTATCGGACCTGTACGATTTTTAAATCTTATAGCGCATTCGTAATTTTTAATATTTGATTAGTACGGTTAAATAGTTTTGGTTGCGGCTAAAGGTTTTTTGGTTGTTATTGCTTAAGTTATTAAGTCGGGTTAAATCGTTTCTTTTTTTTTTAATTAATGTTAAAGCGAATATTTTTTTATTATCGTTTACGTTTTTTATATTTAAAAAATCCTGCTTTATTTAAGGCTTAATTTTTGATTAATGTCGAAATATTGTCGTAATTAATTACGTATAGGTTTTTTAACTTTATGGACGAATTATTAAAAATCCTTTCGAAATAATTAACGGATAACCTTTTTGGTAAATTTTTAATATATTTGTCCTTAATAATTATTTTACCTTTTTGTTTAGCTTTTTTAAAAATATTTTTTATTTTAGCAATATGTTTTAAATAATACTTATAAATATAATTAAAAATACCGCGTTAAGTTGGTTTCGTTAAAGTCCTTAATCGATTTTTAATAATCCGAATTTATTTTAAGTTTTGTAACTTAAAGGTTTTTAAAATACGCTTAAACGTTTCGTTTTATTAAGTTATATTATTAAATATAACTTTAATACAGTTTTTTATAAAAAGGTTATTAATTTAATAAGGTAATTCGGCGATTATTTTAAACTTTTTAAACTTATATTTTGTAAATAGTTTATTAACTCTTTTAAATTAATCGGTAACTCCAATTTTTAAAAAGCGAAAGTTCGAAAAAGCCGATAAATCCGGAAAGATTATAAAAAACGAAAACTTATTTATAATATTAATAGGAAAAACGTAATTAAATTAATTAATAA
Organism: Monosporascus sp. mg162; assembly: GCA_004155945.1. Lineage (NCBI taxonomy): Eukaryota > Fungi > Ascomycota > Sordariomycetes > Xylariales > Monosporascus > Monosporascus sp. mg162. The sequence goes on from QJNY01001300.1 coordinate 10,622, forward strand.
ATTCAAAAAATATAATGTCCGATATAAGTATTTCCAATCTTATAAATAATTTTAAATTTTAGATTGATATAATTTTCCGTCCTTACGGTAAATTAATAACGATTTTTAAATTCGTTTAAGTAATTATATTCTTAATTAGCTTTAAGAATTTAATCGGATTATTAATATTTTAGGGTTTAGTTTTGCTAAATTTATTATCGTAAAGGTTCTTTATTAATCGGTACTAGATAATCGTACTTAAAGTAAGATTTTGGTTTTTCGTAAAATTAAAAAAGTTCGATATTAGTAATAATCCGTATTATAAATAAACTTAAGTAATAATTTTAAAAAGCTTCGACGGGCCTTTAAATAACCTATTAAAATTTATTTTAAATTAATTAGTACTACCAGTCCTTAAATTACTTAACTTTTAAGATACTGTTCCAAATAAAATATATTTAAACCTAAAATAAATAATTATCTGCGATAATTATTTTAAATATATTTTCCCTTTTTTCGGACTTAAAAAGTAAATAACTTCCTTTTTTTATTATTTATTCGAATAATCTTATTTTAATTATCGTTATATCGTTAATTATTTAATTGCATCTTTTTTAATTTGCTAATTAATACCTTTATTATTAACCTAAACGCTATAATATTTAAATTTAATAAAAAAAATAAATCCCAAATAATACCGCTTAATAATAACTAGATTAAATATTATCCGATTAACGTTAAAAAAGTTTAAAATATATTTTATAATGGTTTTTTTTAATTTCTGCATTATATTAAAAAACGTTATTTCTTTTTCGATATTTTCCTTTCGCATATAAAATAAATAACTTTATAACCTTATTTCTTTTTTTGTTCGTATTTATTATTTTATCCATATCGTTAATCTTATCGTCGCTGTATTTATTTTAATTAATCCAAATCCTAATAATTACGTCGTCAGCAACGCAGTTTTAACTTTTTTAACCTTTATTAATTAAATTTTATATTTTGTTCTGTTACGTAATCTTTTTATTAATACGTATAATATTTTAAATTACGTAATCGATTCAGAATTTAAGTAATTAATTTATGTTTTAAAACCGGTTACCTATACGCGTTCGTATTTCTTTACCGTCGTCCGAATAAAGCTATTTTCGTAATAAGGTTTTAATTTAACAGCTTTTTTTTATTAATCGTATAAAAAGTTACGTTTTTATTATAATCGCGGTCGTTAATTACATACCGCTTAAGTTATCGTATCCGTAATTATTATCATAATCGTATTCGAATTTAAATGCATTTAATTAAAACTTCGTTCTTTTTAATCCTTCTGACATATTAATCGGAGATTAAGGTCCGTCGGCAGCTAACAAAAGCTAATATCCTTTCTTTGACAGCCACTTAAATTGAGACGGGGAAATTCAGTTCCGATCAAAACATCTTTGATGGACGGGTTACGATAAAATAGCCGAATGCAGCGGTAATAAAAGCAAAACGAAAACACTATATTTTGGGTCCGGGTTAAACCAAACTCTGGAATAGAAATAAATGCTAGAGATAAATAGACGATGAACAGTAATGAACATGTCTCGGGGTTACGCCCGACGAAAGAGCTCCTAGAAATACACATGTGGAGCTGACTAACTGATCAACCAAGCCATGCTCCCTGGCTCGGCACCCTGCACCATTTCATTGCTTTTTTGGAACTTGCTGCCGAAGTTTCGATCGTCCCTTTTTTTGTTGGACCCTTTCTTTTCTAGGTATCTGTTAAAAGTACGTTTATCGGTAATAATAACCTTATTAATATAATTTTAGAAAGGTCTTATTTTAGATACCTTATATATTTCGTCCTTAACCTGTAACTTTAGGCTATCGTAATAAGGGTAAAAAAAAGCGTTTTCCGGAAGGTAAGAAATTATTATGAAGCGATTAAATTCCGTTATGTACTTAGCCGTTAATTTTGTCTGCTAAAGAAAATATAGCTTTTTAACAGCATTTTGCTGTTTATTTAGATCTTTAAATAAGGTTCGTATTCGTTCCTTTAAATGCTCGTAGTTACTAAAGATATAATTAATAAAATCGAATAATTTGTTAGGGTAATTTTCGAAGTAATCCTTTATAATTAGCTGAAATTATTAAAAAACCCTTTCTGCGAGTAGCTGGAAAATAGCTAATACCTTTTAATAATCTTCTTTTAAGGGGTTTTCGAAAAACCTAAGGTAAAGTTTAGCTTAAACCAAAAATCCTTTTATATTTATAGTACCGTCGTAAGGTTTTAAAAAGGTTAGCTTATAACCTTTAACCTTTAGTATTTTATAATAAGCAAAGGATAAAATAATGTTTTCGCAGAATTAATTCGCGCCAAATAAAGGTAATATCGAAAACTTTTATTATCGAACGAGTTTAGCATTTTCCCTTTTTACCGCCTAAAGTTTAGTTATTAAGATGCGCAGCTTGTCGTTAATCGTATTTTTTTTTTCTTTGCCTTTCGGGATGTCGGATTCCTTTTTTCCCTTTTCCGGTTTGTTTTCCTGGACCTTAATAGTTTCCTTGGGAACCGGAGAAGGTTATTGTTAAAAAGAAAAAGGTCCTTCGTAAGACCGAGTATTAACGGGGGTTATGTTATTAATTAAAGAAAGGATTTTTTTAATAAAGAGTAGGATGTTTTAATTTAGATATCGATCCTTTACTGGCTAGTAATAACGATCGGATATGTCGTCTGTTTTCTGAACGCCGTTTTATGATATCGTTTTTATTAGGTTCAGGAAAGCTTTTACCCAACTAGGCCTTAAACCATTCGTCGGCTATTGATTAAGGAGCTATCAAAATATCACGAACTTATTACATAACTACTTAGAAGTATAATTAGTATCCGAAAAGGGTTCTTAATTTGCAGGTAATAATAAGGCAAAAAATAATTTATTAGTTTGTTCGTTAAAGAAATTTGAGGATTTTTCCCTGAATCAAAAAACGTTTCCTTTAATTAAAAACTTAAATTAATAACTAAGAAGCGAAATTAAGTAGGTGGTTATTTACAAGGAAAAATAAAAGTTTTATATGTTTTTTTCCTTTAGTATGACCTCCGTCTGGTCTTTGTAATATCTCTATAGTGTTTCTGTAGTGTTTTTGAAGTGTCTCTGTCGTGTTTTTGTGGGCTCCGCAGAAACCATTCTTGGTACCGAAGTTTACCCGATCCGAGGTCATTCCCCCTTTTGGTTTCCCGCAGACAAACGGGAGATCTTAATCCGTAACAAAATCATTTTGGGTCCTAGTACCGTAATAACCCATTGCCAGCAGTCGATTAGAAAATCGCATTAAGTGATAATAGTTGGATAACAAATAAATTAGGTTTCGAATAAATCCAGCATTTTAATAAGTATATTCGGACGCGTACGAAAAATTCGAAACGTTTCCTTATCTTCGACGGCTATAAAAGTTACCATTCGATAAAATTTGAAAAATATTGCGTTAATAATAATAATATTACGTTTTATATATCCGCGCATTTTTCGTATCAGCTTTAATTCTTTAACGTATTTTATTTCTTTGTTTTAAAACGCGCTTATTTCTAGTATATCGAAAACCTAATGCGACGCCATTATACCCATATTGCTAAAGAAGATTTCCTCGCCGGCTTTTACGACGCGTTCCAAGCTGCTATGACGTCCGATAACATTAAATTTGGATTTGCGAAAGTTGGTTTTGTTCTATTCGATCCCAATAACGTTTTCCCCGAATTGGAAATTCCTTTAGTTGTGTCTACGCCGACCGTTTCCCCGCTAACCTCCGCCGGTTTTATTTTACCCCTTACGAAGATCCTTAGAAATATCCGTAAAGTAACAAAATCAGGACGATACTTGAAAAAAAAGATTAGAAATTATTAGGGTAATTCGTTAACAAGATTATTTAAATCGGCTAATCTTATAACAAAAGGATATATATTGTTGTTATATAAAGCTACTTTTTTCGGAAAGAAAACGTTTAATTGCGCGAAATAAATTATACTTTTAAGAAAACGTCGTAGGACCAAAAATAAACGTTTTTAAAAAGGAGGAACATTTATTATATAAAAAGGACAAGTTTTTCTGGCTTAAAAAGAAAGGGATGGTAAAAAAATATAGCTAACAGCAGTTGGAAGGGATTGTCGTAAGAGGGTTGAAATTAAGGAACGAAAGTATGGCGTTTACGGCAAGCCTGGGCATAATGCGCGTACTTGTGTAAAAGTTGTAGATACATTTAGCGAAGAAGAATTTGATTGATTTTAATTAATGCGATGTGTTATTGTTGAGTTATTTGAATTTGTTGTTGCGAGGTGCCAAAATTTGGCCAGCTCGCTTGTGTGGCCAGCTCGCTTATGTGGGACGTTAAACGAACCAAAAATAAACTTAGCCGTTTAGCTTTAAAAAAATCTGAAATTTAATTATACGATACTTAATTTTATAATTAGTTGCTTAAACGATTTTACGAACCCGTTATTACGGTATATACGCTCGAACTGACATTGTCTCCAGTTCGCGAAAATTAACTCCGACTAAAAATAAATCGACCATCGACCGTATCCTCGATTTAGATACGCGAAAGTTTTCTGTTCGGCTTTAATACGTTGAAGATACAGCCAATATATTGCTTGCTAAATATGTCATAAAACGTGGCAATGCTAAATAGAGATCGAATTTTATTAAACGACAAAGAGATTAGAACGCGTTTAAATCGAAAAATCGATTATTAAAAACATTTTATTCAAAAATCTAGAAATATTTTGTCTATAGTTCGATTTTATTTGGACTATTATTACAGAATACGGCATTGTAGAAAATAGCACTTATAACTTCAACGAAGCGAAAGCTTTAATGAAGCCTGTTATAATAACTTGTATAATGCAAGGTCGAATGGGTTCAAGCCTTATTTTCCAGGCTGAGCCAAATACACAGAAAATCATTACACGATGTAATTTGCACGATAGATACTATACCCAGTACCTTCGAACACGATGACTGATCAATGGTTTTCACGGTTAGGATAGATTGATACCTCAGTCCCATAGAGCCTCACTTTGAAGCCGACTGATGCGTAGTTGCGATAAGCTTCGACCCTGGTGAACCTTATGCCCGCTGGCTCCACGGTTCGGCAGGGTTCTTACAGACAATATAACTCAGGAGATGTTAAGCTTTGCGCGGTAAACCTTAAGGATAATAACTTGTATAATAATTATTAAATTTAAATAGTTCTAACGAAGAAGTCTACAATTAGTTATTATTTAACAAATTGTTAACTCGTAAAATAAACATTTATTTTCATTTAATATTTTTGCGAAAGAATTACCTAAATTTCTATTATTCAACTATTTATAAATACTGAATGAAAAATTTAATATGAGATAAGATAATTAAATAACGAACGCATTAAAAATAGTTTTAAATACAAAATTTCTATATATATACTTAGACGCGCTCGAAAAATTTAAAGACTTTTTTATTATAATAGTTATTAAACTTATTAACTATTTAATAAATTAGAAAACTATTGTATGAATTACGCTATTAATACGTTTTATATAGTTATTTATTTATTTATTTTACCTACTTTAACCTTTTCACGTATTTCGTTTTTCAGCTTTAAAACGCGGTTATTTAATTTATACCAATATTTTAATAAGACGTTGTTATATATATAGGTATATATTGTCGGCAATTGGTACTTTCAGGTGTTGCCGGCTGATAGGCTTTGTTTGGGCCAGGCAGCAGAATGCTGCCTGGAACAGCCTTTGTCCACGGATGATTCTTTGTTATCTACTTGTGTAGGTAAAGGCGATTGCCCGCGGACTAGATTTGTCCTTTCCTAGAACAGCTTAGAGAACACACAGAGAGTTACGTTAGATTTCTGCATTCGATCACTGTAGTTGCTGACACACATATATATATAGTTATCCTAAAAGAATTCGGTTTTTACGATGCGTTTAAAATTTTTATAACGGTCAATAACATTAAATTCGGATTTACAAAAAATGAGCTTATAATATTCGATCCTAATAATATCGTTTCCGCAACAAAGATTTCTTAAATTATGTCTATACCGACCATTTTTCTGTTTATCATCGGCGGTTCCGTTTGGTTTTTTTTTTTTTTTTTTTTTTTTTTTTTTTTTTTTTTTTTTTTTTTTTCTTACCTACGAAAACCCTTGAAGATATCTTTAAAGTAACGAAAGAAAGACGTTATCTGTTGAAAAAAATAAAATAATTATAATAAATTCAAAAAAGGAATAAAACCTCTTAAGGTAGCTTGCTTGCAAAAATAATTAAGCTAGTTAATTTTAAATGTAAGGTCAATTTTTGTTTTTTAGGAAGAAATATTGTATGCAAAACAATCTATAATTTAAGTAGAGGTTTAAAACAAACTAAATATAAACGTTTTCTAAATAAAACATGAAATACTCGGTATATAAAAGGAGATAATAATAAACATTGCTTAGAACAGCTGAAAGTAATCGTCGTGAAAGAGTTAAAACCAAGGAATAGAAGTATAGCGTTTACTGCGAGCTCGAACATAATGCGCGTATTTGAAAAAAAGAACCTTATAAATAGGTTTAACTAAAAAGAACCGAATACTTTAAATCAATTTAATGCGTTTTAGTTAATTAATATGACTTTTTTGTTCTAAGATATTATGAAACAAGCCGCTCGCTATGATAAAAGTTAAATTTTTATTATACATGTAATTGAGCATTTAAAAATTAGTTAAATTAGTATAATATTTATAATAATTATAACACTTATAAAATACTTCTTTTTTAAAAAATTGTCGCAAAGTTATTTCTAATAGAATTTTATTTATTTCTTAAGCTATGTTAAAATGTCTAATAAGAAAAAATCTCTGTAAGCAATGTATTAAGCTCTCTATTATAATCTATAACATTCGGTCTATCTTTAACTATTATATTGATTTTAACACCTTTTTCTTATTTATGTGCTATTATCTTTCAAAAAAGTTTAAATTTTATTTTTTTAAGTTATATATAAACGAAGACGTCGGTTTTACATTCGTTGATATAAAGGCTTTAAATTGATTTTAATATGCCGTCAACATTATCTATTCGTTTAATATCTATTATAATTTTATTATTGTACACAATTCAAGATAGATTCTCTAATATAGCTAATAATCTCACAATATCTATGCTAATTTTATGCAGTATATAAGTAACCGCTTTTAAGTAATCTGTATCTAAAATATATAATCTTTTCTGTCTTTATCTCATTTAGTATAGACTTTTTAATTTTGCGTAATTTGCTTAGAAATCGATTCAGGAAGTGGGTGCACCTCTCTAAAGCGCCAGACGAATACCAAGTCACTCCATTTGTGACTGTACTAAGATACCCCCCGGTCCAACGGCAATTCTCTTTAATCTATTATCCTAATAATCAGTATATTATCATGCACTCTTCCTGTCCAAGTTCCAACTTACCTTGTTACTAAATTCACCAAGCTTCGTCAGCCACGTTTTGGCTTACTGCTCTAATCGGAACCCTACAAGTACTTAAACCATCCTACCGATAACCGCTACCTTTTAACGATTCACGACCGCGTTTCTTGTCGTTCGAGTTCGAAAATGTCTGTGACTTGGGCTTCCCGTAACCTGCTCTTCGCTCTGACACAGTTGTAGTCTTTAAGTGTTCCTCCTTCGCCCCATGCGCCGCAAGTTCGCTGCCCACCGTTGACTTGGGGTACGCGCGGTATCGTGCCTCTACCTTCGACGTACGAACAGGAAATCCCATTTCTTCCAATACAGGCGCTAACATGCTCACCAGCCGGTTTCGGGATTGTACAATTTCTCAAACATCAGATACGCTGCTCCACCGACAGGAAACCTCCGCTTCGCGCCCCCGCTGCCTCCAACAATTAACGGCACCAGTATAAATGAGGGCCTGGACTCACGCATTTGTCCACAAGCGAGCGCCAATTGGTTGGTTACATCTGGAAGGTGGATTGGCAGCTATCTCAGCAATGGAACTATTCCCAATATTACATACTCGTTACCACAGGTAAATGGCGCTGCTTCTACAGCTCGAGATCCGCGTGAGAACGAGGACTGTCTGTTTCTGGATGTTTTTGTTCCACAAACTGTTTTGCACAGGACAACGACTTGCGAAAAAGCCCCTGTTGTTGTCCACATTCATGGTAAGTCTTCCAGAGCCTCCGATGTTTGTATCTAGAGGCTCACCTACACAACAGGTGGTGGCTACGCTGCCGGATCTAAGTATGATGATGATTTTGGGGGTCTGTTCGCTCGTGCAAAGGAGACATACGGGTCGGAATTCATCTGGGTGTCTCTCAACTACCGACTGGGCGCTCTGGGCTTCCTAGCTGGTCCAGAATTTGTGAGCTCAGGGGGAACTCCAAACCTCGGTCTACTCGATCAGCGCCAGGCTCTCCGCTGGGTGCGTAACAACATCCACCTTTTTGGTGGAGATAAGGACAAAGTTACTGCCATAGGTAGCTCGGCTGGCGCGGGTTCTATCATTCACCACATTACCGCTTATGGAGGCTCAGCCGAGAATGACTTTCAGAAGGCCTTTGTCGGGGCTCCGGGGGTTCTAGACTCTGATAGCGACGCCACACTTGACAAGGCTTTCTCCGATTTTCTCGGATTTGCAGGTGTCAGCAGTCTGAGTGAGGCACGCAATCTGCCGTCACAGCGAGTTATCAATGCGAACGCTGCCCAGGTTGCAGGCGCAGGGTACGGCAGCTTTATATTCGGCCCCGCTATTGACGGATCTCTCGTGATGCAAGACCCCAAAACGATCTTGAACAGCGGCCGCGTCAACACATCTTTAAGCGTGCTCGTTGGCCATAATACCAAGGAAGGCTACGGGTTCGGTCCTCCCACTCGCAATGAGACCGAATTTCGCGCCTTCATCGCCTTTAGGTTTCCCAATGCTACACGAGGTGTTATTGACTACATTGTGGAAGAGCTGTACCCGCCAATCTTTGATGGCTCACATGGCTACACCGACAATATGCGGCGCGGCCAGGTGGCCGTTACTGAGTTCCAATTCATCTGCAGTGCGAACGCACTCGCGCACGCGGTTGGAGAAAAGGCTTACGCCTACGCCTTCGATATACCTCCGGCCATTCACGTCACCGACGCCGAGTATGTCTTCTATAGCCCCAAGCACAGTCCTACGGTCAACACGACCGTGGCCAACGTATTACAGGACTACGTCCTCACTTTCATCTTCAAGGGTAGCCCAGAAAGTAGACTTGACGGGATCGATGTTCCCGCCTATAGCAATAACTCGAATGGAATATTTTTCAGTTCGGGAAATATTATTGTTGTCAAGGACCCGGCAGCTAACTTCAGGTGCCAGTGGTGGCGACGTGGCTTGTACAACTAGTCCAGGGTATTTAACTGTTCATTTTATGGCTCGGGCTAGTCTATGCGTACATGCGTTTTATCATTTACGGGGCTGTAGACGGAGCTATAATATGGGGTCGTCCGTGGTTTGCATTATGCAACTTGCGACCGGCTTCCTAGGAGATGGCTTGCGTGTATTGATTCCGCAGAAAAGATTGGGGGGACAGGAGCAGTCCCGGTAACAGACGCGATGCGTGTCTTTCTGTGACATAGGCAACCCAAATTGTGATAGCTGGGCTAGTTGACCAATTATTAAACCTGGTCGTACTGTTTAGGTTAGCCGTCGTGTCGTACAATCGAAGTAATTAAGGGATATATTAATAACAATAAATGCTTTCAAGCAATTAAAGCAAAAAGATTATATTATAAGCTAACGCGCTATACTACGAAGCTTGAGAAACTAGTCAGCTGCATATTTTTTCTAATATTCTAACCATTTAACTTTAATTACTTAATTTTTATGAACTTTAATTTTAAACTGCTTATATAAGCGTTTAAAATAAATCCAGCAGTTTAAGTCAAAACCAAAGCCAGAACTTAGTTATAAAAAGCTTAATTTGATTTATATCGCCTTTTATTTCGTTTTAAAAACGTAATATAACAGCAAAAACGTTTAAGCTGATAAAACAAAAATTCAATTATTAAACGAATCCCTAACCTAAATGCGCCAGCTTTTGCTGTTCGGCTTTAATACGTTAAAGTATAGAGAATATATTTTTTGCCCATCGTATTAATAAACGCGTCAGAGCTAATTAAGCGTCGAAATTTGTAAAATGGTTAAAACAATTTAAAAATTAAAAATTAAAAATTAAGATAGAAAATAAAAATTAAGACAGAAAATAAAAAAGAATTATCCCGTTTAAATCAAAAGATCGATTATTAAAATATATCACAAGAAAACGCAAAATCTTTTCGCAAATGATTAAAAGTTTGCTCGGATATTACCACGAAATACGGCATCGCAAAATAATTTTTACAACTTTAACGAAACGAAATTTTCAATAAAAGTGTTTATAGCAATAAATAAAATAATGACCAGTATTAAAAAATCTAAAGAGTTTATATAAAACTAATAGAGAAATAAAAGAAGAATTATATATAACGTCTCGGATAAGCATTCCGGATGGACAAGCATTCCGAATGGTCTTTAGTACCTCGCAACAACCAATTCAAATTACTCAACCACAATACATCAAATTAACTCAAATCAATCAAATACTTCTTTGCTAACTAGATCTACAGCCCTTTTCCAAGTTACGCGGGCATAATTAATTAGAATCTTTATAATCTTACATTTTTTAAAACATATACTTTAAATTAAAATTCATCTTCAAGGTAATTCTAATCTTGGATTCCTTATAAATAACCGAGGAAGTCGACGGTACGGTCGCCATTATAGCTATTAAAGTATATAAATGATTACTACTGATATATAGATAATATCGTTTCAACAATAGCTAATCAGTTAATAATAACGTAAACTAAGCGAATAAAATTCTTAATTATCGGATACAGATGTAACGAACCTGTCGCACAACTACTTAGAAGTGTGATTAGTATCCGAAAAGGGTTTTTGATTTGCAGGTAACAATAGGGCGAAGAATGATTTAGTAGTTTGTTCGTTAAAGAGATTTGCGGACTTTTCCCTTAATCGAAGAACGTTACCTTTAATTAAAGATTTAGATTAATAGTTAAGGAGCGAAATTAAGTAGGTGCTATTTATAAGGAAACATGGAAATCTTATATGTTTTTTTCTTTTAGTATAACTTCTGTCTGGTTTTTGTAATATCTTTGTAGTATCTTTATAATGTTTTTATGGTGTTTTTATAGTGTTTTTATGGTGTTTTTGTGGGCTCTGCAAAGACCATTTTTGGTACCGAAGTTTACCCGACCCGAGGTTATTTCCTTTTTTAGTTTTCCGCAGGTAGACGAAAGATTTCAATCCGTAATACTATTCCTTTTTTTTCGAGATTTTTATTTTTAAAGATAAAATAGGTACGTTTTTTTCGCTTTTCGTTTCTTTAGATTAATAGTTTCTAGTTAATATTATATTAGGTCCATTACGAAAACGCGTTAAATCTTTTACCGAAAGTCGAAAAAATTTGGTTTTTTTTATTTCAGATTTTAAATACTTAGTTATATTTTATAAACGTTGCGAAGATTTAAAACTGGAATATAAAATGGTTAAAGGGCGAAAAAAGTGCCAGCATTGTTATAAAGCCAATATGCCTTATGGGGTTATTAATATTTCTTTAAAATCGTTGCAAAATATCCGGTCCGAAAAGGCGCGGATTGACCGTAAAAAACGGGCTGCCGAAAAAGTATTATTAGACCTGCAGCAACTATAAACAAAAGTTATGGCTAAGTTGATCAGGTTGAGCCGTTAACAAGACTTTTTATAACGTCGGGATATAAAAATGATTCGCCGCGGGCTTCGTTCCGTAAACGAATTAAAAGAATAAAAAAGATTAAATAAAGAAAGAAAAAAAATGGAACAGCGTCGTATAGAAGCAAAACAAACGTAATTTGCTTTAGAAATAAACGTTACGGCGGAAATCTTTATTTTTTTCGATTGGAACGGTTTAAAGTTAAACCTAGATATTAGGCCGTTATCGCCTATAATTTTGGCCGTATTAGAATCAGTTAATTAGGATTTTAACAGTAAAACGTTTTAATTAGGTTCTTTACATTCGTTAAACGTTTAAGGGGTTTTTAAATGTTTTTTTCATATAGGTAATCCTTTTATTTGATTAAATATTAGACCTTATTTTTAATTACCCTGGAATCCAGTATTCGTTTAATTTCGTACTTATCGTCATCTTTTTCGATTTCCAGATTAGTTTTTAATAGAACGTTTTTAGGTACGGGTTTAAGTAAAGAAATATGGAAAACAAGGTATATTTTTATCGTTTTGGATAATAACAATCGGTAGTTAATTTCGGAAATAACTTTATTAATTTCGAATAAATTAAATTTTTTAAAATCAAGCTTATTATTAGGTTTTTTTGTTTTAATTTGGGAAATATTCGAAGTTGCGTTTTGTTTTTAGCGTAATAAATAAATTTTATTTCCTTTCGACAAAACTAATTTTTTAATTCTTTTTTTATTATAATATTAGGTTTTTTTTTGTTAAAAGAATCGTAATTTATTCTGTAAACGGATTTATATTACCTGGATTTTAGTTATTACCGTTTTTGCTCGAAAAGTTTTCGCGGTTAATTTTAAAGCTTCGTTTAATAGCTGTTTTAATCGTTAAATTTCTGCTTAATAAGTATATACCGCTATATAGGGAAAAATACTTATATTTTCGTTAATAACAGTATTATAAGCTATTTAAGCTAATGGAAAAAGTTTAACCTAATTATTTTATTAGTAGTTAATATAACTTTTTAAGTACTGTTTTAATATTTAATTTAAACGTTTTATTTATCCATTTGTTTATAAATAATATGTAGTAAAAAATTTAAACTTAACGCTTATTTATTTGAAAAAGCTGGGACCAAATTTTATATATAAAGTTTATTTTTATTTAAAATAATTCTTTTTAATATTTTATATTTATCGAGGTAATATCGGATAAAACTATAAACCAGTTATTCTGCCGTTACGTTTCCTTTAAAAGGTAAAAAGTATTTATATTTGGTAAGTTTGTTAACGATTACCTATATTTTATCATATTAAACTTTAGTAACGGGATTTTTTAATAAGGGTAAACCGGTAATAAAATTTTGAATAATAATGTTCCAAGTTTTTTTGGGAATATTTATGGGTTATAAAAGTTTATAGGATTTATGTCGGGTTACTTTTGCCTTGTTGCAAATATTTTAATCCTTAATTACCTGCTTAGTAATTTGTCGAAATCCTAAAAAGTCGTATTTTTCCCGCAATCGTTTGGTAATTTTGAAAATATCTTAATATTCGTATAACGGATTTTTGTAAAACTTTTTAACGATTTGCTTTTATTGGTTTTAAGGGATGTAAATTTTGTTATGGTATAATAGCTGGTTTTTAAGTTATCTATTTAATTGTTACTTTTTTTAGCTTTTTTTTATTATAGGAATATCGGAATTTTATTAAAAGTTTTGGGGTAAATTGCTTTAGTATTTTACATAACCGTAAGATACCGTCCTTAATTTATTATAATACTTATATTCGACGTTTTGGAACTTTGGAATCGTAATTTCCTTTATAACTTAAAATATTTGCTTAAATATTTTTTTTCTTTTAATATGGTAAATTTAGAAATTGTATTTCGACAAGAAAATTATCCAAGTTTCGTAACGTTTATTTAACTTTTAAGTCGTTATAAACCGGATAAGGTTTTTATAATTTAAGTAAATATCGAAAAGTTTTTTAATTCCGTTAAAGAAAACTTTCCATTTTTTAAAAGCGTTAATAATTATTAGCAGCTTTTTGATATAAATTCTTTATTTAAATTCTGCGTTTCGAAAGGCCTTAAAATAATAAGCTATCAGGTATTATTTTTTTTTTCTTTTTATTATTCCAAAATTGCACCTAAAGTATAATTTAAGGCATTTATCTTTAAGCGTTTCTTTCTGTCGGCATTAAGTAATTTTATTATTAACGCTTTGGTAATTTCGTTTTTAAGTAGCTAAAAAGTTTTTTTAATTTCCTTTAAAAGTTCGAATTTCTTTCCAATATACTTCTTAATAATAAATTTCGTTAATAGTTTAATAATATCTTTATATCCTTTAATTAAGTTACGTACATAACCCGTAAATTTTAAAATTTGTCAGATATTTATAACGATTACCTTATCAAAGATAAGCCAGTTTTTAGCTATTTTTAATTTGGAATTTTAGCTTTAAATTTAACCGGGGGTAAAGGTAAATCTTAAATAATTTAACTTTTACGTATGTTATATACTTTTAGCTGGATTAATTCGGATATTTGCTTTATCTAAAGCTTTAAAAATTTAGCAAATATATTTCTTATATTTTTTTAACGTTTCGGAATAAATGAGGATGTCGTCGAAGTAAACAAAAATATATTTGTTTAGGAATTTTCTAAATATGGTTATAATTAGGCGTTGGAAACTGGCGGAAACGTTAATAAATCTTAAAAGCATTATTCGATATTCGTAATATCTATATACCGTTCGAAAGGCGGTTTTTTATTTTTTTTTCCTTTGGTTATTTTAATACGGTAATAACTATTTCGAAGTTTAATACGGTAAATTATTTAGCTTTACTTACGTTTTCCCTTAAAATATTTATTAAAATTAAAAGATAGCCGTTTTTAATAATGATATCGTTTAGCTACCGGTAATCGACTACGCGTTAATAAACCGGATTTTTATCTTAATCGATTTTTTACTTGCCGTCCTTAATTTTGGGTATTATAAATATAAAATATTTTACAAGGAATTCGGATAGTTAAATATAATTTCTTTTTAGGTTTAACTAAATGCGTTTTTATAAGGCCTTTATCTTTTTTAAATTTATGTAGTAAATTTTATAAAGTTTGGAGTAATATCCTTTTTTAATAAGTATGCGATAATTCCATTATTTATATCAAAGCAGTTCGTAAGTTTCTTTATTTTTAAAAAATCGTTCGAATCGCTGATATTCTGGAGGTATGGTACTGGAAAAATTTAATACCTTAGCTTCTTGGATTATGTAACGAATTTCTTTAAATCTTTTTTTAATAAAAGTTAATCCGTAATCTTAAAAAAGCTGGTAAGTTTGTTAGTTAATTAATAAATTACTGGAATTAAATTATGGCATTCCTAAGATAACATTATAACCTGAAATATCGGCGATATCTAAGGTAAAATGTTTTTAATACTTTTACATTTATATTAAAAGTTTTTCAGTTTTCCTAAAAATTCGTTTATTATTATATTAAAAAAAACTTTTATTAATTGTTCGTAATTTGTAAAATTTTAATTTGTACCTCTAAGAAATATAATGTTTTTCGGTTACGGCTGCCGAAATAAAGTTATCTTTTACTTCAAAATTAATCATAGCTTTAAAGGTTTAGCTTCAATACTAAATAAAATTTTCGATTTAGCTTCGTAATGCTTTTCTTACTTTATATAAGGTTTTAATTCGCAAAATTCCTCGATACCTTAATTTCGAAAACTTTTGCCGTTTTTTAATTTCGTAATTCTGTTCGTTAAAAAGCGTTTTTATTTACGGGTTTTCTTAACTGCGTATTTAGTATATTTATCGTTTATGTAAGTATACTACTTTCGTTAACCAATTTAACATTTCACTTTAATAATTTTTATCTTTAATATTTAATAACGTTTTCGATCCGAAGTTAAGATTTTTGTAAAGCTTGCTTCCATATCTAAAAGTTTATATATTAAGTATAACATAAAGATATAATATAAGTAACCTTAAGTAATAACTTTTCGGCTTTAATTCGATTCGAGATGCAAATAATAAAATCGAAGATATTCGGGCTATCGGGGAATTTCGATATATCTGTAATCGTTATTAAGCTTTATAAGGGTTTTTTCGTCCCAACCGGGCTAATAATCGTTATTTTCCTTTATTTGAAAGTAAATTAAATAATCGTTATCGTTGCAAGCCGAAAAATGGAAAAGTTCATACCTATTAACAAAATCCTATTTAAGGGCTTCAGTTTTGAAGTATACTGCCCGTTTTAAGGGTTTGCTGGATTTAGGAATTTTCTGCCTATAGTTGTTAAAATTTAAACGCATCTAGCTATATTCGTGATATATTTCGCATTTTTATATATTTAAATAATATTCGCATTTTAACCCTATAACTACTTTAAAAGCTAATTATCCGGGATAATATTTGTAAGTTTTGGCTATTTAATTTTAGCAAATCGGGTAACGCTTATATTTGATGTCGCCGCTTAGTTTATAATAAATCGTTGTAATGGTATATTCCTGTTAAAAAAAGATGGAATTAACTTTCTTTTCTTTTTCGCTTTTATTGTTTATTTCTTATTCGGCCGTTCGGACCTTTTTTTTATAAATCCTTTTTTTATAAATTCTTTTTAACTAAAAAACGATATTCGTTTTTATAATAGCCTTTTTTGCTATAATTAAAGCATTTAATATTCAACTTATCCTTTTTAGGTTTTTTTAAAGTAATATTTACTTCCTTTTAGGTTTTATCCTTATTTTTATTTCCTTAAAACTTGCTGCTAAAATTTCGATTATCCTTTTTTTTTATTGGACACTTTCTTTTTTTGGTACTTATTAAAGATACGTCTGTCGGCAATAATGGCCTTATTAATATAATCTTAGAAAGGTTTTATTTTAAATATTTTATATATTTTGTTTTTAACTTATAACTTTAGGCTATCGTAATAAGAATAAAATAAGACGTTTTCTGGAAAATAAAAAGTTGCTATAAGGCAATTAAATTCCGTTATATATTTAACCGCTAATTTTGTCTACTGGAAAAAATGCAGCTTTTTAACGGCATTTTGTTATTTATTTAAGTTTCTAAATAAAGTTCGTATTCGCTTTTTCAAATACTTGTAATTACTGAAAATATAATTAATAAAATCGAAAAATTCGTTAAGGTAATTTTCGAAATAATTTTTTATAATTGGCTGGAACCATTAAAAAACCTTTCCTGCAAACAGCTAGGAAATAACTAATACCTTTTAATAATCTTTTTTTAAAAAGTTTTCGAAAAACTTAAAGTAAAATTTAACCTAAACTAAGAATCTTTTTATATTTGTAATACCGTTGTAAGGTTTTAAGAAAGTTAGCTTATAACTTTTAACCTTTAGCCTTTTATAATAAGCAAAACGTAAAATAATATTTTCGCGGGATAAATTCGCGCCAAATAAAGGCAATATCGAAAACTTTTACTATTAAGCGAATTTAATATTTTCTTTTTTTATTACCTAAAGTTCAGTTATTAAAGTATGCAGTTTGTCGTTAATCGTAAGTTCTTTTTTTTTACCTTTCGGGCTGTCGGATTCCTTTTTTTCCTTTTCCGGTTCGTTTTCCTAAATCTTAATAGTTTCCTTAAAAGCCGGGAAAGATTGTTACAAAAAAGAAAAAGATTTTCCTTAAAACCGAATAATAAAAAGAGTTATGTTATCGATTAAAGAATTAAAAAAGGGATTTCTTTAATAAAAAGTAAGATATTTTAATCCAAATATTAATCCCTTACTGGCTATTAATGGCGATCGGATATGTCGTCTATTTTCTAAGCGCCGTTTTGTAATATCGTTTTTACTAGGTTTAAAAAAGCTTATATCTAACTAGGCCTTAAACTATTCGTCAGTTATTAATTAAGAAGTTATTAAAATATAACGAACTTATCGTACAATTACTTGAAAGTATAATTAATATCTAAAAAAGATTCTTGATTTACAGGTAACAATAAGGCGAAAAATGATTTAGTAATTTATTCGTTAAAAAGATTTGCGGACTTTTTCCTTAATCGAAAAACGTTATTTTTAATTAAAAACTTAGATTAATAGCTAAAGAACGAAATTAAGTAGGTATTATTTATAAGGAAATATAGAAGTTTTATATATCCTTTTCTTTCAGTATGACCTCCGTTTGGTTTCTGTAATATCTTTGTAATATCTTTATAGTGTTTCTGTGGTGTTTCTGTGACCTCCGCAGAGACCATTCTTGGCACCGAAGTTTACCCGACCCGAGGTCATTCCCCTTTTGGTTTCCCGCAGGCAGACGGAAGATCTCAATCCGTAACAACAGAGAACATCAGCTATATTATATTAAGTAACTAGTTGGTAGCGCTTTAAAACGTGCACTGCACTTTAATGTAGTCTAGCTACGGAACATATAAGTTCCGATCAAAACGAGCCTTTCCGTATATCGGGTGCGATACGCACTCTCTGTCAGCTAACAGCGGGTGCGCTAGCACCCTATATACGATAAGATTCTCTTTGATCGGAACTTATATGTTCCGTGGCTAGATTCCATAAAACAGCAGTGCGCGTTCCAGAACATCTGCAGCTAGTTATCCAGTCCCCTATATCTGATAATTAAGAGTCTCATTCACTTAATTCGCGTCATTATCAATTAATCAACTGTTGCTGAGATGATATAGGCTCTAACATCAGTAAAGATTATTTATATACTTTATAATAGCGACCGTACCTTCGACGTCCGCAGTTATCTATAATAATCTTAAGAGTTAGAACAAATTCAAGGACGAATTTAAAACCAGGACCAAGAAATATAATCTATAAAACCATACTAATTCTAATTAAAACATTTTACGGCCTGTTAAACTTATAGCGCCTAATATAGCCTTTTATTCAAAAAGACGAATTCGTCCTTAGACGCGAACTAATATCTTAACGACAACCTTATCCTTATCCTTCGGGAGAAATACCGAAGAAATCGATTATACGAATTATCCGACAAATACCTTGGAAATAACGACCGAAGGCAGATAAGCTTACAACTAAACCTTTACGAGCTATACCTATTTAAATCGAGAATACAGAACTTTTCCAAACAACTGCAACGAACTTATGAAATAAGTTTTAAATAGCGTTTCTGTATCAATTAAGCAGATTTACTTAAGCTTAAATGAAGAGTCTAAGAGATAATACGCTAAATTGCAGTCATCTGAGAAGGTTTACGATAGTTGATTTCTTATAAATATTAAACCCGAATACGAAGAACGATTAAAGTAAGCTCTGAAAACTACTAAAAGGTTTAATAAATAAATAGCGAAATAGCAGAAGATTATAGCTTAAGACTAACGTTATAACGTTTCTGAAACGACCATGCTAATTATCTAGACGAATTAGTTATGTATAGCAGTAGCGCCGATTATGCCTAGTTAGCTAAATTTATTTATGCTTTTTAAGCGGGATAATATATAAAATGGAACGATTAATCATTTAAAGCTTAGGGCTAGTTTTTTAAACTATTAGACTATAATGAATTTACAACAGTTATCGAAAAAGGTTAAGATAACGTTCTCTACTTTTTACGAAGCTCTTGTAGACCTTTTTAATTAGAACGATTTTAATTAGGAAACGACCAAGGATATTAACACCTAGCTATGTGGTAAGGCCTTTAAGAAAGGGCCGAAACGCGGTAGTTATAAAAGTTTACATACAAGCCGAAGCGCGAATGAACGGAAGCGTTAAAAATTAAATATATAAAAAATTCGGCACAAAGCATGCTTATATTTTGCGTATACGTTATCTTAATACTTTTACGCGTTTTCCAGTAAAGCTTTAGGAAAGTTTAAGCTTAATAAGGTAATCTTAGCATTAGTCTAGAACCGAATTCCCTCCGATTAAGCTTCAAAGAAAAAGATTAACCGTTTATTAAAGATTATGAGAAAGTTAACGGTTAAAAGGATAAATTAATTTTTAAAAGGAGTAAAACAAATACTGGCGTACGTTTTGATTTTTGAGTAACGTAATGCGATAAACATCGCGTTTTTATCCGTTAAGAAATTGGTTCATTTTAAACTTAAGGTTTCGATATATACCTTTAATCTAATTAGTAAATTCCTAAATTATAAGATAAAGATCCAAGGTAACGACATATATATAGGGAACATTTTTGTCCCAATTAAAGAAGACGAAAATGTAAATAACGTACTACATAAGCTTACCGCTCACACAAGCTTACCGCTCGTTTTCTGGCGCCTCGCAACAACTAATCCAAATAGCTCAACCACAACACATCAAATTGATTCCAATTAATCGTATTCACTTTTGCTAACTGTATCTACAGCTTTTTTCCAAGTGTACGTATTATATTAAGGCTTGTTGCGGACGCCACGTTGCTATTTCTTCCTCCTAACCCGCCTGCGACCGACTACTCCGTACCGCGTCCAAGTCTATATTACTCCCATTTCGCAAGAACTATAGCCAATCGACTAGATAACTATTCTCGGCCGAATCCTTAACCCAAATACGCGAGCATTTCTTGTCCGGCTTTAATACGTTGAAGATAGACGTCGGAAAACGTGTTATAAGACGCGTTGGGAGCGCGTTGGAAGCGCATTGGGGGGCATGGGGGGTCCGTGCGGGGCGTTTCGCGGGGCGTCTCGCGGGGCGTATGGCAAAGCGTGTAGCAGGGCGTGTCGGGCTTGATTTCGCAATAATTCGATACCTACGCAATTCAATAATTAAAACAACCGTTTTCCAAAAAGGTAAACACTTGCTATATAGGATAAACAAGTTCTTTTAGCCAGCAGAAAGGTTGTAGCAAAGAATTGCTGCTAATAGCTGCTAAAGTTGGTCGGTCGCGGTCGGCTTAAGAAGAAGAATTAGCAACCTGACGTCCGCAACAGGCCCTGATATTATGCGTGCACTTGTTCAGAAGCTGTAGATACAGTTAGCAAAAGTGAATACGATTGATTAGAATCAATTTGATATGTTGTGGTTAAGCTATTTGGATTAGTTGTTGCGAGGTGCCAGAAGACGAGCGGTGAGCTTGTGTGAGCGGTGACCCTGTGTGGTACGTTATATTACTTTAAAGCTCGAAAAGCTTAAAAGCGTTACGCCTGTACGACGTAATCTATTGCAAGAACTTCGTATATAATCTAGTATCTTTTCGGCAGCTTTAAAAAAAAAGTATTAATAAGATAACGTCCCACACATATAAGCGAGCCACACATATGAGCGAGCCGCTTTTCTAGCCATTCCAGTTACCTATCTTCAATCGTCCATTTCTCAACACCAACAATATGGAACGTCTAACAAAAGAAGCTAGGATGAACTTAGCCATTCAGGCTAAAAGACGAGACCCGAAACTTAGCTTCAAGAAGCTATATTCTATCTATAAAATCCCCGAATCTATTTTGAAAGCCCGATATCATGGCCGACGCGCCCGAGCCGATATGATCCCTCCTTTGCAGAAATTGACGCCGACCGAAAAAAAATCGATTGTCGACCGAATCCTCGACCTAGATACGCGAGCGTTTCCTGTCCGGCTTTAGCACGTTGAAGATATGGCCAATATATTGCTGGCCTAGCGCGTTGCAAAACGTGTTGGAATTAACTGGGCGTCGAACTTTGTTAAACGGCAAAAAAAACTCCAGACGCGTCTAAATCGGAAGATCGATTATCAACGGGTCCTATGCGAAAATCCAGAAACGTTTCGCAAATGGTTCGAACTTGTTCGGGCTACAATCGCGAAATACGGCATCGCAAAAAAAGATATCTACAACTTCGACGAGACTGAATTCTTAATAGGGCTTCTCATGGCAACGGGCATGGTAATTACTAATACCGAAAGACGTAAAAAACCTAAACAAACGCAATAAGGTAATAAAGAATAAGTTACAATTATCCAGGCTATTAATTCCTAAGGTTGGGCTATACCGCCATTTGTCATCATAGCGGGGAAAAATCATCTTGGGTCCTGGTACCGCGATAACCTACTGCCAGCAACCGATTAAAAGATCGCATTAAGTGATAATAGCTGGACAACAAATAAATTGGGTCTCGAATGGATCTAGCATTTTGACAAGCATACTCGGACGCGTACGAAAAGTTCGAAACGTCTTTTCATCCTCGACGGCCACGAAAGCCACCATTCGATAAAATTCGAAAAATACTGCGCCAATAACAACATTATCACGTTTTGTATGCCCGCGCATTTTTCGCATCGGCTTTAACCTTTTGATGTATCTTGTTTTTCTGTTTTGAAACGCGCTTATTCGCGGTATATCGAAAACCTAATGCGACGCCATTATACCCATATTGCCAAAGAAGATTTTTTCGCCGGCTTCTACGACGCGTTCCAAGCTGCCATAACGTCCAACAATATCAAATCTGGATTCGCGAAAGCTGGTCTTGTTCCATTCGATCCCAATAACGTTCTTTCCGAATTGGAAATTCTTCCAGTTGTACCTACGCCGACCGTCTCCCCGCTAACCTCTGCCGGTTCCATTCGTTCCCCGCCCGCGAAAACCCCTAAAAATATTAAGGAAGTAACGAAATAAGGACGTTATTTGCAAAGAAAGATTGGATATCAAGGTAATTCGTTAAGGGTCGTTGAATCGGCTGGTCTGTTGACAAAAAGTAACTTGTTACTTTTGTACGAAGTTGCACTTTTTCGAAAAGAAAACGTCCAATTGCGCGAAACGAATCACATCTTAAGCAAACGTCGCAAAACCAAAAACAAACGTCTTCAAAAAGGAAGAACATTTACTATACAAGAGGGACAAACTTTTTTAGCCCAAAAAGAAAAGGTGGGTGAAAAAACGCAGCCAACAGTAGTTGGAGGGGGTCGTCGCAAGAGGGTTGAAACCAAGGAACGGAAGTGTGGCGTCTGCGGCAAGCCCGGGCATAATGCGCGTACTTGTGACGAAGTTGTAGATATATCTAGCGAAGAAGAATCCGATTGATTTGAATCAATGCGATATGTTGTTGTTGAGTTATTTGAATTTGTTGTTGCGGAGTGCCAAAAAGCGGCTCGCTCATATGTGTGGCTCGCTTATATGTGTGGGACGTTAATCGAAAAGTTAATAACTTTATTCGAAATAAGTATAATTAAATAGTTATTATGCTGATAACCAAACTTAATCAGTTTGTTATCGAAAACATTAACGTGATAGTTACCTATGCAACCCTTGCATCTTATAAACGAAACGTTAACTTATATACAGCGAGACCATTACGAATCGGTAACGGTATAATCTAGCACTTAAGATTAGGATATCCAGGGCCCGAAATAATCGTTCAGTTACAATCTTATACGAAAGAAATCCGCTTAAAGGGTTTTATAACAGTCGAATACCAAGCATATAACAAGGCGAAAGCTAAAAAACAAATACGCCGCGAACCGAGGAAAGAAGCTTGCCGATTAAAATAACGAATCGCTATCGACTTTACAAACTTCCAAAAAAAACCCCTAAAGGATATAGATACGTTATATTTGCGACCGACAGATACTTAAGTTTTGTTTAAGACATTTACTTTAAGAATCGAAAGTAAGATATATTAATTACAGCGTTCCCATATTTTCTAAAAGTTCTAAAAATTTAAAATAAGATTTTTCCATAAGTGTTCGAATGCGATAATGAAATTTTGAAAATTACCAGCCTCGAAATAGGCTTCAGTCGCCTCCTTTTAATATTAAACTTAAGCCCTTAATACTGTATATCCAGGTCTAAAACAGGGATACAAAGCGTCTAAAGAGTATAATCAAGAAGAAAAAGCAATTATAATACGAAACGCCGTTAAGTTACCTTCGTTTCTATTCGTATACATTTTTAAAGCAGTAATATATCTATATAATCGTATCTCCCAATACGCACTTTTTTAGCAAGACCTATGCGAAATTTACTATATTTACCTAACGTATAAAAACGGCGTTATAATGCTTAATCGAAAGCCGTAACAAGCTTACTTACGAATATACGGTTATATAGCTTACGTTATTACAACTACCGCCATAAAGAAAGAACAAACACTTTAAAAGCTAAATCCTAAAGTATAAATCAATGTCTTCGTTGGTTACCGATTTGCGAATATTTACAAAATCTAGAAACCGTTAATTAATAAGGTTATTACTATTCGAAACGTATAATTTAACGAAAAGATTAGCTTTTTAAGTAATGTCAAAAATCTAAAAACAACTTTTTGCACATTACAGAAAAGAATTTATAGAAGTTATTGCGATATATAAAATTATTGATTAAGGCCCAGACTATTCGAATATATAAATACAAAAAAAGACGAAAACTTAAACGGAATAATTTAGTTACTGGTTAAACAAAAAAGATAATTCTAAAATAGTATAAACGTACGAAACGTCCGAAATAAAAAAGAATAAGCTTATTCGTATAAAATTAACCACCTTTATACGACTGCTATATTCGAACCACCTCCATCTTTTAAACTATTACCGCTACCAACGTTTACCCTAATAACTGTTATAATTATTACGCCGACGGAAGTAATAAAGGTAGCCCTAAGCTTTTGTCGCATTATTAAATCCAGAATAACGGTAAAAACGAAAGTACATTACGAGTTGTAAACGTAAGCTTCTCGTACGTTCCGTATTACGAAAGTATTATCAAAAAAGGCCATAAAGTATAAAAAGCCGCCTTTAACGTTAAACGATTAACCTATTCCGTAAGTACGCTCGATAACCGGCTGGTAAGTTGTGAAAATTTAAGTAAATTAATTAACGTACCACACAACTTCGCGGCCCAAACAAGCTCGCGGCCCGTTTTTTGGCACTTTGCAACAACAAGCTCAAATAACTTAATAATAACATATCGCATTGATTAAAATCAATCGGATTCTTTTTCGCTAGACGTATTTATAACTTTTATATAAGTACGCGTATTATGTCCGGGCTTGCCGTAGACGCTATATTTCCGTTCCTTGGTTTTAACCCTTTTACGACGACCTCCTTTAGCTGTTATTAGCTGCATTTTTTTACCACCTTTTTCTTTTTGGGTTAAAAGAGTTTTTTTTTTTTTCTTTGTATAGTAAGTGTTTTTTCTTTTTAAAGATGTTTGTTTTTAGTTTTACGACGTTTGCTTAAAATGTGGTTCGTTTTGCGTAATTGGGCAACTTTTTCCCGAAGAAAAGCATTTTTGTGCAGAATTAATAAGTAACTTTTAGTTAAAATATAAACCGATTTAGTTATTTTAGTTAACGAATTACCCTATTGGTTTTTAATCTTTTTTTTTGCAAATAACGTAATTGTCGCGTTATTTTCTTAATATTTTTAAGGGTTTTCGCGGGCGGGGAATAAATGGAACCGGTAGAGGTTAGCGGGGAGACGGTCGGCGTAGGCACAATTAAAAAGAACTTTTAATTCGGAAAGAACGTTATTAGGATCGAATAAAACAAAACTAGCTTTCGCAAATCCAGATTTGATGTTACCGGACGTTATAGCAGCTTGGAACGCGTCGTAGAAGCCGGCGAGAAAATCTTTTTTAGCAATATAGGTATAATAACGTCGTATTAAGTTTTCGATATAACGCGAATAAGCGCGTTTCAAAACAGAAAAACAAGATACATTAAAAGGTTAAAGCCGATGCGAAAAATGCGCGGGTATATAAAGCGTAATAATATTATTGTTGGCGCAGTACTTTTCGAATTTTATCAAATAATGGTTTTCGTAGCCGTCGAAAATAAGGAAACGTTTTGAACCTTTCGTACGCGTCCGAATATGCTTATTAAAATGCCGGATTTATTCGAGATTTAATTTATTTATTATTTAATTATTATTACTTAATGCAATTTTCCAATCGGCTGATGGCAATAAGTTATCGCGGTACTAAAACCCAAAATAATTTTTCCCCGCTATAATAACAAATGGCGGTACAGCCCAACCTTAAGAATTAATAACCTAGATAACTATAATCCATTTTTTATTCCTTTATTACGCTTATTTAGGTTTTTCATATTTTTCAGTATTGGTAATTACCATGCCCGTTGCTATAAAAAGCCTTATCAAAAATCCAATCTCGTCGAAGTTATAAATATCCTTTTTTGCAATACCATATTTCGTAATTATAGCTCAAACAAGTTCGAACCATTTGCGAAATGCTTCTGGATTTTCGGATAGGACCCGTTAATAATCGATCTTTCGATTTAAACGCGTTTAAAGTTTTTGTTGCCGTTTAACAAAGTTCGACGCCCAGTTAACTCCATCGCGTATCGCAACGCGTTAGGCAAACAGCAAATTTGCCATATCTTCAACTTACTAAAGCCGGATAGGAAATGCTCGCGCATTTAGGTTAAGGACCTTTTCGATAATGGATTTCTCTTCGGTCGCCGTCAATTTTCGCAAATGGGGGATAATATCGGCTCGGGAGTATCTGCTACGATATCGGGCTTTTAAAGTCGTTTCGACAATTTCGTATATAAAACTAAGCTTTTTAAAATTAAGTTTTGGGGTTTATTTCTTAGCCTAAACGGCTAGGTTCAATCTAAATTCTTTTGCAAGACGTTCCATGTTATTGGCATTATGTAATAGATTAACAAAGATAAACAATTGGAATGCTGAGAAATTTGAGCCGCGAACTTATTTGGGCCGCGAGCTTGTGTGGTACGTTACTCGAAATACGCGTTACTTTAATCGAAAAGGTTACAACAATATATCATATAAAATGATACCCAGGTTTTAAACCCGAGTGCATAAGCGCAATCTGCCGCCACTGCCGCGACACCATAAAAAGCTAAATATATACCCGTTAAGGAAGTTATTTTGTAAAGCCAAAAAGACTTACCTGTAAAGCTATAAAAAGATATAATTCTAAAAAGTCGGTAATTAGTTTTTTGGCTAAAAGAAAACAAGTTCAAAATATATTAAATATATATTTATAAGTTCGACAAGCATAACTACTTGTAAAAATGCAAGGTATTGAATTGGGACAGGGCTCATCGAAGTTGCTGTACGCAGAACATCTTGATCAGTGCTTGGGAAGATTGATGGGACTTCTTGACTATCTCTGGAGCCATTTTGATGCTATAAGAAACTGCATACAAGAATTGTTAGGTCAGCAGTAATATATAGACCATCGCTGACCTACTGCCATAGCCGAGTAGATTGCCGAGATGCCCAGCGGTAAAGCAGATGGAAGTAGGTAGAAACTGTGGCTGCACTAGTACCTGCAGTGGCTGGCAATAGCAGCTGCAGTAGCTAGCAATAGCAGCTGCAGTGGCTGCTGCAGCCATAGCTGCACCCATTCCTGCATCCCACTCCACTTCAGTATGTTTCGTCATACAAAGTAATTAACTATTAAAAAACGCTTATAATAATAACGTGCCACACTATTACACGGTCCAAACCAGTAAGCGGACTAATTTTGTAAATATTCTAATTACTTATCTTGAATTGCTTATTTCTTAATATTATCAATATGGAACGATTTACTAAATAAGAAAAAATAAACCTAGCTATTTAGGTTAAGAAACGAAACCCGAAACTTAGTTATGCGAAATTTAGTTTTATAATTGAACTTGCTTCAACGACCTTGAAGACTCGATATTACGGTAAATGCGCCCGAGCCGATATTATTCCTTCTTTGCAGAAATTGACGACGACCGAAAAAAATCGATTGTCGACCGAATCCTCGACTTGAATACGCGAACGTTTCTTATCCGGTTTCAGCATGTTAAAGATATGGCAAATTTATTGCTTGCCCAACGCGTTACAGAACGCGTTGGAGTTAACTAGACGTCGAGATTTGTTAGACGGCAAAAAAAACTCTAAATACGTTTAAATCGGAAAATCGATTATTAATAGGTTTTATCCGAAAATCTAGAAAAATTTCGTAAGTGATTCGAATTTATTCGGGCTATTATCGCAAAATACAGTATCGTAGAAGAGGATATTTACAACTTCGACAAAACTGGATTTTTGATAAGGTGTTTTATGGTAACGGGCATGGTAATTACTAGTACCAAAAAACGTGGAAAACTTAGATAAGCGTAATAAGAGAATAAAAAAATGGATTATAGTTATCCAGGTTAGTAATTTCTAAGGTTAGGCTATACCGCTATTTGTTATCATAAGGAGAAAAAATTATCTTAGGTTTTAGTAGCGCGATAACTTATTGCTAGCAGTCGATTAAAAAATCGTATTAAATAATAATAGCTGGATAACAAATATATTAAATTTCGAATAAATCCAGTATTTTAATAAATATCGTCAAACGCGCACGAAAAGTTCGAAACGTTTCCTTATTTTCTATAGCTACGAAAATTACCATTCGATAAAATTCGAAAAATATTGCGCGAACTACGATATTATTACGCTTTGCATGCCTGCGTATTTTTCGCATCGGCTTTAATCTTTTGACGTATCTTGGTTTTCAGTTTTAAAACGCGCTTATTCGCAGTATATCGAAGATTTAATGCGACGCTATTATATCTATACTACCAAAAAAATTTTGTCGTCGGCTTTTACGACGCGTTTTAAGCTGCTATAACGTCCGATAATATCAAATCTGGATTCGCGAAAGCTGGTTTTGTTTTATTCGATCCTAATAACGTTTTTTTCCGAATTAAAGGTTTTTCCAGTTATGCCTACGTCGACCGTCTCCCCGCTAACCTCCGCCGGTTCTATTCGTTCCCCGCCCGCGAAAACTCTGTTAAGGATTAAAATGTAAGATTGAAGATGTAGAACTAAGAATATGGAAGTAGGTAAGCAAACTAGCTATATATGGGCCCGCCAAGAAAAGCTAGCTATATAAGTGGGTCTGCCAAGCCAATAGCGCTTGGAGCACCAAATAATCCTTAACAAACTCCTAGAAATATTAAGGAAGTAACGAAGTAAGGACGTTACTTACAAAGAAAAACTGGAAGCTATTAAGGTAGTACGTAAACAAAGGTCTTTAAATCGGCTAATTTTTTAACAAAAAATGACTTGTTATTTTTGTACGAAATTGCTTTTGTTCGGCAAGAAAACGTTTAATTGCGTAAAACGAATCATATTTTAAGCAAACGTTAGAGGACTAAACATAAACGTTTTTAAAAAAAGAAACATCTATTATATAAAAGAGATAAACTTTTTAGCCGAAAAAGAAGGGGGTGGTAAAAAATGCAGCTAATAGCAGCTGGAAGGGGTTGTCGCAAAAGGGTTAAAACTAAAGAACGAAAATGCGGCGTCTGCGGCAAGTCCGGACATAATGCGCGTACTTGTAAAGAAGTTGTAGATACGCCTAGCGAAGAAGAATCCAATTGATTTTAATCAATGCGATGTGTTTTTGTTGAGTTATTTGAATTTGTTGTTGCGAAGTACTAAGAAACGGTCCGCTCACTGGTTTGGACCGTTTAATGGTATAGTACGTTATATATATATCCATTTCAGCTAGAAGATTATTTAAAACTTTAATCGTTATTACGGTTAAATTCGACTTAAAGTTAAAGCAATATACCGTTGTTAACGTTTTCGTTAACGCTTAATTACGTTATAAAGTATATATAAAAGTACTCTTAAGATATCTATAACGTAGCAAGATTTTTCTAATTAGGAAGACATTATATAAGTTAAAGAAGTTATCTTTGCTATAGCAGAAAGATTTATTAAGAGATTTAAAAATTTAAACTTAGTTCCGTCTTTTTTTAAATCTTATTATTTTATTCGTTAAAAGGTGTTCTTTTTCTCTGTAAACGATATCGTTACGGCGTACTGTAGGAAAAATTAAGACCTCGTCGATCAGGTGATTTCGTAAATACAGAAACGATATACGCTTATAAAAATAACGACTTATAATAATTTCTCAGAATTAGAGTAATTAAAGATAAAGCTAAAGAATCTAGTTATTTTTAGTCCGATTTTATAAACAAATTAGCTAATTTAGTTCTAAAAAAAAGTTTAAATAACTTTTCAGATACGTTAATAACGGGCGTCTAGTTACTGCCGAATCGTAATCTAGCTTATCTAGGATTTGTAAATAGATACTAAAAGAAAAATCGGTTTTATTTTATATATAGCAATTAATACGTGACCTTATATAACTTTTGCAGTATTCCGATTTACCCGATTTAACCCGAACCTTAGTAACGTACAGTATAAAGTTGCTGATCGAATTATACTATACCTGATCGGGATTAAAACGCTAACGTTATAGTTTGGGGGTAACGATTCGTTAAATACCTGGAGCGACACTTTTTTCGCGGATAATGCGCTTGATCGAAAAAGCTTTTAAGCTTACGTTAAAAGCTATTCGGAAAAGTGATAAAACAACGGGCAAATAAGTAAAATACAGTAACTACTTTTACAACCGAAACGGAATTGCTATCCTTTATGCAGGTTG
>QJNY01001301.1:0-40588 GCA_004155945.1 Monosporascus sp. mg162
GGTAGACCTTGGGGGTTGGGCAGCTGCGCCGCAGTCGCGGCAGATGTCCTCGTGGCTTGGGGACCAAGCCACTGGAGGAGGGGCATAGTGTTACGGATTGGGAGTACCGTGACAGCTCCAGTATATATGCAGCTGCAAGCACCAGAATAATTGCCACAATTGCGATCATTCCGCCAATCTTTTGCCCCTGGCGCAACGGTATGGTGCAGCCGTAACAGGCGTATAGCGGCGTATAACAAGGCGTATCGGACTTGATTTTGCAATAATTCGAAACTTACGTAATTACACGATTAAAACAAACGTTTCCCAGAAAGATGAATACTTGCTATATAGGATAAACAAGTTGTTTTAACCAGCAGAAAGGTTATGGCAAAGAATTGCTATCAGATATAGGGGACATCAGTTGTGTTGTATTGAATGACTAGTTGCAGGTGCTCTGAATCGCTTACTGCAGTTTATATGGAGACTAGCCACGGAACATATGAGTTCCGATCAGAGGGAGCCTTTCCGTATATGGGGTGCTAGTGCAACCCCTGCTAGC
Source organism: Monosporascus sp. mg162 (assembly GCA_004155945.1). Classification (NCBI taxonomy): domain Eukaryota; kingdom Fungi; phylum Ascomycota; class Sordariomycetes; order Xylariales; genus Monosporascus; species Monosporascus sp. mg162. Next base: position 542 of record QJNY01001301.1, read on the forward strand.
TGACAATTGCTGCTAACAGCTGCTAAAGTTGGGCTGTTGCGGGCGGATTGGCAGGAAGAAATAGCAATATGGCGTCCGCAACAAGCTTGGATATAATACGTGCATTTGTCTAGAAGTTATAGATACGGTTTACGAAAGAGAATACGATTGATTCGAATCAATTTGATATGTTGTGGTTGAGTTATTTGGGTTGGTTGTTGCGAGGTGCCAAAAATTGGCTCGCGAGCTTATCCGGCTCGCGAGCTTATCTGGCACGTTAAGTCAAAAAGTTACCAATTGCGGAACTAACTTATAATACTAATTATAACGAAAATATCAAAATAACGCTAACAATTACCAATTTTAATTTTATACCTAAAATCTACCGAGATTTATACAAAAATGGACCAACTAACATTAAAGCAATCCTTATATCGGAACAACTAAAAACAACTATACGCAAAAATAAATCAAAGCTCGAATTTGTACGCGGCCAAATAAACAAATATTACAACCAAAAAAAGGTTAAAAAAAACCAACCTTCTTAAAAAGAGAAATGGTTTATTTAACTACCAAAAATATCTAAACTAAAAGGCCAAACAAAAAACTCGACTTTAAATATATCGGCCTGTATAAGATCGCCAAAGAAATCTTAGAAAATAATTATAAATTGGAGCTACCGCCGAAGGTTAAGCTTTATCCAATCTTCCATATTTCCTTATTAGAATCAATAGCAAATATAATAACAATCGATACGAAACAGGATGAAAAAATTATAAAAAAATACGTTAATTTACGAAACAGAAAAAATACTAAATATACGCTAAAAAAAAAGGCCTTACTTAGTATCCAATTAAGTGAAAAAATTACTCAGATTCCGAAAATACCTAAAAACCCGCAAAAAATCTTACGAATACCTAACGCCTTTTAAGAAACTTTTACCAACAACGCCGGAAACGTCGGAATTAAGGTAACTCTAATTTAAGTCGCCAAAAAAAGGCTAGTTAACAGGCAAAAAGGTTTATGCAAACGCAAATTCAGTTTTCAACTATTATTGCTTTCGCTTTAGACGTTCAAATTCTTTTATCGTTTCCGTACCTTAGATACCCCGACGTAGCATTTCGACTCCGCGATAGTGCAAAACTGTAACGAACCTGTTATACGTCCACCTAGAGGTATGAGCAGTATCCGGAAAGGGTTTTTGATTTGCAGGTAATAATAGGGCGAAGAATGATTTAGTAATCTATTCGTTAAAGAGATTTGCGGACTTTTTCCTTATTCGAAAAACGTTGTCTTTGATTGAAAACTTAGATTGATAGTTAAGGAGCGAAATTAAGTAGGTGCTATTTATAGAAAAAACTTATTCGTTATATATCCTTCTGTTTTTTACAGGTATGTCGTGGATTTGTATAATCTGGATAATTTGGATCTAAATCACTTAAATTACTTAAATTACTTAAATTACCTTAGTTGCTAAGCTTTTTTCGTCCGAAGTTTAGCCGGGTCGAATTCGCATTAAGCTTTAAGAGTAGTTGCTTCCGAGGTAGGAATTATTATTTTTGTAACATTATTTTCTTTTTCTAAAAATTTTGGTCCTAAAGATAAAAACTGTAGGTGGTCTTCCGCTAGAAAAGCTTTCGAAAATTTTTTAAGTTGATTTTATTATAACAGGTTGTATTCGAAAAGAAAAAGGAAAATTTCGTCGGAATTAATACGATTTTCGCGATATTCGTGCTGAATTAATTAAAGAATTTAGTATTAAAGCTTTCCTTTGCTTTAATTGTACTTATTTTGGCGAATTTAACTGTTTTTACGCCGCTAAATACCTGAGCTGTAATTATTGTACCCGTCGCAAGCGTTCCTTTTGCGACGTTTTAACTATGAATTTCCTGAAGAAAATAAACGAAACGCATAAACGTTTGCAAAAAAAGCAGCAGGAAATTAAGGATAACTTTTTGGCGTATCAAAAGGCTGCGAGAAAAAAACCGGATAAATTGCGGCGTCGGCAAGATAAAAAATACAAAGAATTTATTGGGAAATTAAGGCGTTTACGCCTTTAACAGGACCTTTTTAAAAAAAAAGCTTTAAAAATATTAAAAAAGGGTTTAAAATTAAATTAATTAAAAAAACGGGAAAGGTTGGAAAAAGAATAACGGCGTATAAAAATAAAGCAAGCTTAGTTCGTCTTTAAAATAGACGTTATAGTAAAAGCGTTTATTTTTTTCGATTGGAACGCCGTAGGGTTAAATTTAAATACTGGGCCGCTATTTCTTATAACTTTAGCTGCGTTAAAAACGGTTGGTTAGGATTTTGGCGGTAAAATGTTTTAACCAGGTTTTTCGTATTCGTTAAATGCTTAAAGGGTTTTTAAGTGTTTTTTTTCGTATAGGTAATTTTTTTATTTAATTAAATATTGGACTTTGTCCTTAATTACCTTAGAGTCCAGTATTCGTTTAATTTCGTACTCGTCGTCGTCTTTTTCGATTTCCAAACTGGTTTTTAGCGGAGCGTTTTTAAGTATTGGTTTAAGTAAAGAAATATAAAAAACAGGATATATTTTTATCGTTTTGGGTAGTAATAATCGGTAGTTAGTTTTGGAAATAATTTTATTAATTTTAAATAAATTAAGTTTCTTAAAATCAAGTTTATCGCTGGGCCTTTTCGTTTTAATTTAAGAAATATTCGAAATTGCGTTTTATTTTTGGCGTAATAAATAAATTTTGTTTTCTTTCGACAAAATTAATCCTTTAATTCTTTTTTTATTATAATACCGGGTTATAATTTGTTGGAAAAATCGTAATTTATTCTATAGGCGGACCTATATTATCTGAATTTTACTTACTACCGTTTTTGCTCGAAAAATTTTACAGTTAATTTTAAAACTTCGTTTAATAGCTATTTTAGCTGTTAAATTTTTGCTTAATAACTATATACTGCTATATACGAAAAAATACTTATATTTTCGTTGATAAAGGTATTGTAAGTTATTTAAGCTAATAGAAAAAGTTTAACCTAATTATTTTGTTAGTAATTAATATAACTTTTTAAATATTACTTTAATGTTTAATTTAAACGTTTTATCTATTTATTCGTTTATAAGTAATATGCTGTAAAAAATTTAAGCTTGGCGCTTCCTTATTTGAAAAAGTTGGTATTAAATTTTGATATAAAAAGTTTATTTTTGTTTAAAATAATTTTTTCTAATATTTTATGTTTATCGAAATAATATCGGACAAAAACGTAAGCTAGTTATTTTGCTATTACGTTTTTTTTTTTTTTTTTTTTGAAGGGTAAAAAGTACTTATATTTAATAAATCTGTTAACGATTACCCATATCCTATTATATTAAACTTTTGTAACGGGGTTTTTTGATGAGGATAAACCGATAATAAAATTCCAAATAATAGTATTTTAAACTTTTTCCGGAATATCTATAGGTTGTAAAAGTCCGTAAGGCTTATATCGAACTGCTTTTGCCTTATTGCAGATATTGTAATTTTTAACTACCTACTTGGCAATTCGTCGAAGTTCTGGAAAATCGTATTTTTTTTTGTAATCGTTTAATAGTTTTAAAAATACCTTGGTATCCGTATAACGGATTTTCGTAAAATTCTTTAACCAATTACTTTTGTTAATTTTAAAGGATGTAAATTTTGCCATAATATAACAGCTGGTTTTTAAATTATTTATTTAATTATTGCACTTTTTTTAGTTTTTTCTTATTATAGAAATTTCGGAATTTCGTTAATAATTTTGGAATAAGTTATTTTAATATTTTACATAACCGTAAAATGCCGTTTTTAATCTGTTATAATACTTGCATTCGACGTTTCGGAACCTTAAAATCGTAATCTTTTTTGCGACTTAAGATATTTACTTAAATGTTTTTTTTCCCTTTAATATAGTAAATTTGGAAATTATATTTCGATAAAAAAAATTATCCAAGTTTCGTAACGTTTATTTAACTTTTAGGTCGTTATAAACCGGGTAAAGTTTTTGTAATTTAAGTAAATATTAAAAAGCTTTTTAATTCCGTTAAAAAAAGGTTTTTATTTTTTAAAAGCGTTAATAATTACCAATAACTTTTTGTCGTAAATTTTGTATTAAAGTTTTACGTTTCGAAAGGCTTTAAAATAATAAGTTATTAAGTACCCTTTTTTATTATCTTTTCGTTACTTTAAAATTACGCTTAAAGTATAATTTAAAATGTTTATTTTTAAACGTTTTCTTTTGTCGGCGTTAGGCAATATTATTATTAACGTTTTAATAATCTCGTTTTTAAGTAATTAAAAAGTTTCCTTAGCTTTTTTTAAAAGTTTAAATTCTTTTCCGATATATATTTTAATAGTAAGTTTCGTTAATAGTTTAAAAATATTTCTATATTCCTAAATTAAGTTTCAGACGTAATTAGTAAATCTTAAAATTTGCCGGATATTTATAACGGTTACCTTATTAAAGATAGGCCAATTTTTAATTACTTTTAATTTGAAGTTTTAAATTTAAATTTAACCGCAAGTAAGGGTAAATCTTAAATAATTTAGTTTTTGCGTATATTATATATTTTTGGTAAGGTTAATTTGGATATTTGTTTTACTTAAAGTTTTAAAAATTTGGAAAATATGTTTTTTATATTTTTTTAACGTTTTGGAATAAATAAGGATATCGTCGAGGTAAACAAAAACATATTTATTTAAAAACTTTCTAAATATAACTATAATTAAGCGTTAAAAACTGGCAAAGGCGTTAATAAGTTTTAAAAACATTATTCGGTATTTATAATATCCGTATATCGTTCGAAAAATAATCTTCCATTTTTTTCTTTTTACCATTTTAATACGGTAATACCCGTTTCGAAATTTTAAGGCAGTAAATTATTTGGCTTTGCTTACGTTTTTCCTTAAAGTATTTATTAAAATTAAGAAATATCCGTTTTTAACGGTAATATCGTTTAGCTATCGATAATCGACTACGCGCCGATAAACTGGATTTCCGTTCTGGTCGATTTTCTGCTTGCCGTTTTTAATTTTAAGTACCATAAATACAGGGTAACTTACGGGAGATTCGGATAACTAAATATAACCTTTTTTTGAATTTAATTAAATACTTTTTTATAAAGCCTTTACCTTTTTTAAATTTATATAATAAATGTTATAAACCTTTAGGTAATATTTTTCTTTAATAAGTATATAATAATCTTATTAATTATATAAAAGCAATTTGTAATTTTTTCTATTTTTAATAAAATATTCGAATCGTTAATATTCTGGAGGTATTATACTGGCAAAGTCTAATACTTTAGCTTTTCGGATAATATAACAAACTTTTTTAACCCTTTTTTTAACAAAAGTTAATTCGCGGTTTTAGAAAAACTGGCGAATTTTTTAGTTAATTAATAAATTATTAAAATTAAGCTATAATAGTTTTAGAATAATATCGTAACCTGATATATCGGCGATATTTAACGTAAAATGCTTTTAATATTTTTAAATCTATATTAAAAACTTTTCGGTTTTTTTAAAAATTCGTTTATTATCGTACTAAAAAAAGTTTCCATTACCTATACGTAATTTATAGGATTTTAGCTTATACTTTTAAAAAATATAATATTTTTTAACTACGGCTAACAAAATAAAATTACCTTCCGCCTTAAAATCGATTATGGCTTTAAAGGTTTAGCTTTAATATTAAATAAAAATCTCGATTTAGTTTCGAAATCTTTTTTTTGTTTCGTATAAGGTTTTAACTTTTATAACTTTTCAATACCTTAATTTCGAAAACCGTTACCGTTTTTTAACTTAATAATTCTGTTTATTAAAAAGCGTTTCCATTTATAGGCTTTTTTAATTACGTATTTAATATATTTATCGTCTATATAAATATACTATTTTCGTTAACTAATTTAGTATTTTACCTTAATAATGTTTAGTTTTAACGTTTAAAAAAGTTTTTAATTTAAAATTAAATGTTTTGTAAATTTTACTTCCATATTTAAAAATTTATGCATTAAATATAACATAAAGATATAATATAAGTAACCCTAAATAATAACTTTTCGGCTTTAATCCGATTCGGGGTACAAATAATAAAATCGTGAATATTCGAACTATTAAAGGGTTTCGATACATCTATAATCGTTATCGGGTTCTATAAAGGTATTTTTATTTTAACCGGGCTAATAATCGTTATTTTTTTTTACCCAGAAATAAATTAAATAATCGTTATCGTTATAGGCTGAAATATAGAAAAATCCGTACTTAACAAAATCCTATTTAAAGGTTTCGGTTTTAAAATATACCGTCCGTTTTAAGCATTCGCTAAATTCAAAAGTTTTCTATTCGTAATTATTAAATTTTGAGTATACCTAGCTATATTCGTAATATATTTCGCATTTTTGCATATTTAAATAATATTCGTATTTTAGCCTTATAGTTACCTTAAAAACTAATTATCTAAAATAATATTTACAGGCTTTAACTATTTAATTTGGGCAAATTAAGTAACGTTCGTATTCTAGGTTGCCGTTTGGTTTATAATAAGTCGTCGTAATAGTATATTTCCACTGGAAAAAGGTAAAATTAACTTTTCTTTATACTTTTATTATTTATTTTTTAGTCGGCCGTTCGGACCTTTTTTAAAAAAAAATCCTTTTCTTTTTGGAATTTCTTTTAGCTAAAAAACAATATTCGTTTTTATAATAACCTTTTTTGCTACAATTAAAGTATTTAATATTCGATTTATCCTTTTTAAACTCCTTTAAAATGGTATTTATTTTCTTCTAGGTTTTATCCTTATTTTTGCTATTTTAAAACTTATTATTAAAACTTCGATCGTTTCTTTTTTTATTAAACCCTTTTTTCTTTAAATACCTATTAAAAATACATTTATCGGCGATAATAACCTTATTGATATAATCCTAAAAAGGCTTTATTTTAAATACCTTATATATTTCGTCCTTAACTTATAACTTTAAGTTATCGTAATAAAGATAAAATAAAGCATTTTCCGGTAAATAAAAAGTTATTATAAAGCAATTAAATTCCGTAATATATTTAGCTATTAATTTTGTTTATTAAAAAAAAATGTAAAATTTTAACGGTATTTTATTACTTATCCGGATTTCCAAATAAAGCTTATATTCGTTCCTTTAAATATTCGTAATTATTAAAAATATAATTCGTAAAATTAAACGATTCGTTAAAATAATTTCCGAAATAATTTTTTATAATTAACTAAAACTATTAAAAACCCCTTTCTACAAGTAATTAGGAAATAATTAATACCTTTTAATAATCTTCCTTTAAAAAGTTTTCGAAAAAATTAAAATAGAATTCAACTTAAACCAAAAATCCTTTTATATTTATAATACCGTCGTAAAGTTTCAAAAAAGTTAACTTATAACCTTTAACCCTTAACATTTTATTATAAATAAAGTGTAAAATAATATTTTTGCGGAATTAATTTACGCCAAATAAAGGCAATCTCGAAAATTTTTACTGTTGAACGAATTTAACGTTTTCCCTTTTTACCGTTTAAAATTTAATTATTAAGGTACGTAATTTGTCGTTAATCGTAATTTTTTTTTTCTTTACCTTTTAGGCTATCGGATTTTTCCTTTTTTTTCGATTTGCTTTTTTGGATTTTAATAGTTTCCTTTAAAGCCGGAAAAGGTTATTACTGAAAAGAAAATCCTTTTTAAAACCGTATATTAACGGGAGCCATGTTATCGATTAAAAAAAACCTTTTTAATAAAAAATAAAATTTTCTAATCCAGGTATTAATCCTTTATTAATAAAAGCGATTAAATATATCGTTTATTTTTTAAATACCGTTTTGTAATATCGTTTTTATTAAGTTAAAAAAAGTTTGTATTTAATTAAGCTTTAAACTATTCGTCGGCTATTAATTAAAAAACTATCAAAATATAACGAACCTGTTATACGTTTACTTAAAGGTATAAATAATATCCGAAAAAAGTTTTTAATTTACAAGTAATAATAAGGCGAAAAATAATTTAATAATTTATTTATTAAAAAGATTTACGGACTTTACCTTTAATCGAAAAACGTTACTTTTAATTAAAAACTTAAATTAATAATTAAAAAGCGAAATTAAGTAGGTATTATTTATAAAAGAAATTTATTCGTTATATATCTTTCTGTTTTTTATGGGTATGTCGTAGATCTGTATAATCTGGATGATTTGGATCCAGATTACCTAGATTATCTAGATCACCTTAGTTGCTAAACTTTCTTCGTCCGAAGTTCAGCCGGGTCGAATTCGCGCTAGGCCCTAAAGGTGGTTGCTTCCGAGGTAGGAACCACTGTTCTTGTAACAAAAACCTTACGCAACTTTTAAAGGCGATCAATCTTATTAGCGGCGGAACGGAAGGCCTTTCGCGCCTATTTTTCTTCCCGTTCCAGTTGCTTCTCCTTATCCCAAAGTCGTTAATATTCAGAAACAAAAGAACCAAATAAGTTACAAAAACCGCCATGTTCAACGTAATGGAAGCATTTCCCAGAATCAAAATGCGCCTTAAAAGTTTTTCGCTCAAATTTGCAACGAGAATAAGAAATACTAGAAGATATAACAAAACTAAAAAAATCGATACGTTTTAACAGAATCAAAGCGTTATTACGCTTACAGAATCTCTATTTTTAATACAACCTGCCATAACGATAAAACAACAAAAAGTAATACATAAAAAGAAAAGTTACTTATCAAACAAATATAATAAACAAATTGATCTTTAAAGGCAAAAATCCTAAAAAGGGAAAAATCGCATTATAACCAAAGAACTTAGCATAAAAAGACGGTCGGAAGTCATAAAATACATCTCCGATATAAATCCTAAATCACGTAACCGGCTCAAAGGTCTTAAAATGCTTAACGCTTTAAGCCTTTTAAGTTTATAAAACGGCCTAAAGGGCTTAAAAGGCTTAAAAGTTTAAACCGCTTAAACACTTTAAGCTAAAACGAATATATATATACTTATTACTTCCTATAACCTAAATAGTACCAGCTTGCAATAATAATTAGTTACCCAAATTCACATCTGCTATTACCAAACGTAACTACCGCTTTATTGCTTAAATTCCTACGATACTACTGCCAACATAAACCGTACGACTTAGGTTTAATAGTTGGTTAAGCCCATAGCCGTCACATAAGGGGTGCGTTAGCACCCCATATACGAAAAATTCCCTCTGATCGGAACATATATTTTCCATAGCTAGACTACTTCAAAGATCAGTACGCGTTGCGAGAGCGTACGCAACTAGCTAATTAATTAACAGAACTAATGTCCCCTGTATCTAACAGGTTTAGTATTACCTAGTGCCTAACGTAGGTACTTGTACTACCGAAATAAATAAGTGCAAGCCCAGACGCCTGGTCCAGTCCAACTTTTACGGGTATTCTTAGTTACTTCCCACCGGGTCCACTACAAATGTCAGGTAAACTCTCATATAAATTTGCATAGGAACAAACATGTTCTGACGATTTTGCGAGGAAAGATTGACCTTGGCCGAAGTGGCCAATGTATATTCCATACACTTTCTCTAGGCACCTACTTTTTAGCGTCATACGGCATATGGTGGACAAGTGGAGTAACTAAGAATACCCTTGGGAGTTGTCCAGTTGATACATTTAGGGCACTGCATGGCTCGCCGTCCCATGAGGTTCCTGTCAACTGGCGGTTCCAAGTCAAGGCATCAAAGAGTTACCAAGTCTCGCACGGATCATACACAATGGCAAGGATCTCATGGACAGGCCCCTGCGCCCGAGCCGCATACTGCCTGTTGGGTTACTATGCTTTTTGGGAAACTGCGTTTTATGGGGGGATATTGGGATGGAATAGACGCAATGACGTTTCGTTAGTGCGTTCGTCACGAGGGTGGATTCTGTAAGCCTTTGGTTATAGTAAGTATGCGCCACCATTCAGCTCCCCCCTTGTACTGAGTCGTCAGCAGACCAGACGACTGATTGCGCCTTTCGGGTGTCGTCATCGGATTCATCAGAAGAATACCCTCGTCCAAAGGCGCGCTTGTTGGTTTGGCTTGTTTGTTGGCTTTTTCTAGGCCTGTCAGTATAGGGCTTGCCCGGGCTTTTACTGTTGTGGCTTGGCCGTTGCCTTGCTCTTGCCAACCCGAGGTTGCATAAGAATGGCTGTACCGGAGCAGCCTTAACGGCGCTGCCGTCTCGATGCTCAATCCGGGGGTGAAAGCGGCCCCGAAGGGCTGGCTCCTGGAGGCGGAGTCCGTGACGCATGCGTTGGAATTCTGAGTCGTTGCAGTGTCTGTGTGTCGAGGCTTTGTCGTTAAGATTCGAGGCTTAGAGATCACCCGTCTCAATGAGATCCACTCGTTTCCGCTCCATTGATGGTCCGCCAACGGCATAGGTACGCTGACGCTGGCGCTGTCTTTAATGTACCCTAATGTCTCGACTGTGACTTTGAAGTGTATGGAGGCCCTATTTGTATTGCTCTGTGTATAGGACTGAGTTCGTTTAGTCAGCACCTAAAAGGGGTAGCCCATCTGCTCGGGCCAAGGCCTGTTAGGTCCATTTCTTTTATCTAGAAACCCACCGCTGCGTCCTATTGTCCAGCATCAGGAAGCTGCCGGTGACGGCGCGGTGGTATGGTTGTAAGCTTCGTTGGAAAGAGCCGGCTTCGTGCTTTCCCCAAGAACCCCATAACGGATCTCGATCAGTACCCGCCCTGTCGGGCACTCCTTCCCTATCCCAAAATCTGCTGCCGTGAATGGCGGGCCGCCCTTTTACCCTCTGTTCCCGTCGCCCGTCTCTTTTCCCTCTTCCCCCTCCCCTTTCTCTGCCCCATGCCCACTCTGTCCCATTTTCCCGTCTCTGCCCCCTGTTTCCCTCTCTCTGTCTTTTTAAACCTATTAGAATTATTTATTAAAGGTATCATTTTTCCATTATCAAGTATATCCTTAAAATATTATTTTTTCCATTTTGTAGCTGTCTGTATTACTAGTGATTAATTATGGATTCCGCTGTGGTCAAAGTGGGAAGGAGTCCCGATATGCCGGTGTCCAATTTCCTTGGGGATCTCCTGGTTGAACAGCTCGATAAAGGGGCGTCTCACAATGCACTCTTCCCCGTCGTCAAGGCCATGGCGTACCAGCTCACGAGGCAGGGTCAAATCCCTTGCGTGAAGATAAGCGAGGCCTTTGCGGACGGGTCGGATACTGAGAAGGAGCTCAAGGTGCTCTTCCATACAATCCACAGGAAAACCCTCCGCTCTCTGGTCCTGGGCTTTCTCGCTTACGATCTCCACGATGAGGATTCGGACAACTGGAAGCACATATACGCCCCCAATGGCTCCGGCACGTATGTCATAGCGACCTCAATCAGGGGTAGACACGGGTCGTTCCTTAGCCGCTACGAGATCAAGGAGCTTTCGATGTTTATTGAGAAGTACGCTGTCGCCTGTACGCTATGGGCCAAGATCAAGGATTCTTACGGCCAAGCCAGCCAGGTCAGCCAGGAGGAGGAGGAGTTGCTGAAAGAGGCCATGATGATCGATAACCAGCTACTCCGTAAGAAGAACCAAGAGTGGAGAGTTGGGGACAGATTTAGGGAACCAAGGTGCTGGAGCGGCCGGAACGGCACGGCTAACGCAGCCGCCCTGGTCAAGATGCTGACTCGGCGCCGGGACGGGCATTTTGACGGAAATGTGCACCAGGTTCAAAGCCCCGTCTATATCGGCTGTGCCCATCAGGTCAAAAAGCGGATGCTGGCCCATGATCCAGACCTTAGCAGCCTCGCTGGTTCCTCGAGCATGCTTAAGCTCATGCTAGCCTGCATCCGTTATATGGGATTAAAGCCGATGGTCCGTTCGGTTCCCATGGTCATGGTCTGGAAGGAGGAACAGATCCCTCTATCGGAGATCCTGGTAACCGTGTTGGCGCAGTCGCTGGTCACCCACCACGGGCTCAACATCATCCAGCCGGGCACCAATTCAAGCATGGACGAGCGGACCACCGATCACCACCAGTCGGTCATCGAGCATACCTGGGTCCGCCGGTCATGGTTCAAGGACAACCTCGAGAAGTCCCTTTGTTTTCGCTCGGGAAAGCTTTTGTACCAGGGCGCTCTCGACAGTCTGAACACGGAGCGTCTCTCTGCCGGGCAGCTCCCGGGGGGTACAAGATCGGGTTTGGCCACAAAGAGGCGGCATAGCCAACTCTCCGACAATGGCGAAGAGCGCAAGTGCCCCGAAGTTCATTGCGTGCGGGCAATGCTGACATGCCTATAATTAGTAGAGCGTCATAGTTCCATTACTCCTCCTCGCCAATACAGCCCTGAGAGCGTTCGCCAGGACGCGGCGATTGCGTTCACCGATGTCGAGGACGAGGGCGTCAGAGGCCGCGAGACGGAAGAAGTTTTGTTTGGGGAGGAGAATTCCGGCGCCACTGGGAACGATGGTGGGGTTTCTGAATTGGAAGAGGATGTTCTGTTCGATGGCGCGGACGACAACAACGACGCTGCCGATTTTTCGGATGAGGACTTCACTGATAAATCGGCTATCGACAGCCAGAGCGAAGACGAGGCACCGCAGAAGTCGAGCAATGGCTCCAGCGGAAAGGCCACTCCGGCCCAAAAGCAGCAGAAGTTGAGCGAGGATTTTCTCGGCCTCCCACCCGAGCTCCAGACCATCGGGCAGCATCAAGCGGCAAAACTAGAGAGGACAGCAAATTCGTCTAAGGGATGGGTGCGCAAGCATCGATCACAAATTCAGGAGCTGGATATTCTCGAGGGCTGGATCCCAACAGCCGAAGACGCGATAAAGGATGGCATATGGACTCAGCAACAGGAGGGCTTGTTCCAGCAGGGCTTACAGGACGATCCTTACCTTCAGTATCTACAGAGCCTGTCCGTCCCTCGTGGAAACAAAGGGTTTATTCCGATGTGGAAGAAAATTTGTAAGCTGCGCCGCTGCTTTCCGAACTCCATCATCTCCCCCCTCAACTACCTGGAATACCACGGCCGGGTGACCCTCGCGGATGGAACGCAGGCCGCAGATCCGGTTTGGACCCGTGGCTTTAGCGACCGGCTCGTCCGACTTACTCTGGGCGGGCCTTGGGGTGCCAATATAACCCTGCTGACCTTGTTCATACGGTACGCGGTGGCTTGTCGCATAAACGACCGCAGGGCAGTACCGTTCGCCCACGCGACCGACAGCAAGTTTTTGGACACGATGCGCATGAGGCTTTATGTCAGCAGGGACGGCTCCAAGTCCATCCCGCAAATCCATAAGGAGGTGCGACGGGGTATAAAAGCGACCGGCCTCAACCTCCCATGGTACTCCGTCCTGATGCGCAACATTAAGAAGGTAGCGTATAAAAAGGAAACGGAAGCGTATCGTGGCGGCGAGGACCAGAGTGCGTTCAGTCCCTACCGCGTCCTTACCGAGGACCTGCATTGCGTGGACCGTGCCGTTCACCACTGCAAAGACCTCGGAAGGCCAATGTTCGCATCCGTAGGAGATAGCGCCCGCCTCCTTTCACATGAGCGTGGCGGTTACGACTTCCCCAAGACGCAAGAGGATATACGATACCTTCTCGCTCGGATCTACGTGGCACAGAAGCGGCATATGGAGATCGAACCGTTTTTACCACCGTCGCAGTCTCCGTCCGGATAAGTTCGCGCAAACCCTTGGCCTCCGTTAACGCTACGGCATTTACCATTGATCCCTCACCCTGGCACAAGGCATGTTATCTCTCTTAACCGACAGGGCCTATGTACACCAGGCCTTTTCATTGGCGCCAGCCTTACTGCCTTTTCTTCACCTTCAGTTCGGCGCAAGCCTTACTTCCGTTTCTTCACTCCCAGTTCGGCGCAAGCCTTACTTTTTTTCTTCTGACTTCGGCGCAAGTCCTACTATTTTTTACCAGGCATGCCCTCTATGGGTTTCTTTGGCGTCAGCCTTACTTCTTTACTTTTTTTCCTTACTTGGCAGACGATGACCTTTTTTTTTGGCGCCAGCCTTACTCCTTTATCTTCTTTACCTTTAGTTCGACGCAAGTCATACTATATTTACCTTTTCTATCGGGCAAGGATATCATATATCAGGCTCTTTCATTTAGCGCCAGCGTTATAACTTTACCCTTAATCCGGCGCAAGCCATACTATTTTTACTTCCATTACCCCGTATCATCCCTGCTAGTATCCCGGCAGTATTGTTATTCACACCTCATTTATTGGAAACCATCTTCCTGCGTCTATCGGGTATCATCTGCTCAACAAGATTGCGTGAGCTGCCATCCCCAACGCCGCTGAAATGCCTCTATGACCTGGCCCCCCCCCAATGCTGCTATGACCTGGCGCCCCGACGCTGCTATATCCTGCCGCTTCGATGCTGCTATGACCCGATCCTCCGTCCCCACGCCTCACGTTCTGGTGGGCGCCCAGTTGGCCAGCCACTCGCTCGCCCTATCCGGATTAGCGCCCTCGGCCTCGCAGGCGGCGACGCACCACTCGAGATCCCAGACGGCGTCGGCGGCGAGCAGCTCGGCCAGCTGCCGCCTCCGCTGGTTCGCCTCGTCCACGCAGAAGTACATGGGCTCGCGCCTGTCCCTGAAGCTCTCCACTAGCGGCTTGACGAGGGGCAGCACGACCTGGGCGCCCGATCCCCTGGGCTCGAGGTTCGCGTTGCTCCGGCCGGTCTTGCACCACGGGTTCGCACACCACCTCTTGCCGCATCCCTGCATCATCTGCGTCAGGTAGCGCCTCTCGATACGCCTCCGCAGGGCCTTGCCCTCGGGGTCGTGCAGGCTGACGTACAGCGGCGTGAAACACAGCGAGCACAAGCCGATGTCGTTCCCGGGGCCCTGTCCGGCTTGGGTCGCGGTGCCGACGGCGCCGTTCCTGCCGACCCCGTGCAGCGTGCGTCCGCAGTTGGCGTTTCGGCAGACGGCGGGCTTCGGTCGACGGGCCTTCTCGAGCTCGTGGTGCTTGAGGTGGGTCGACATGTCTCGGAGACGTATGATTTTGGAGCACAGGTGACACTCGGTGGTCCGGGCCCCGTCGGCGAGTTCGTGCTCCGTGAGCCCGGAGAGGAGCGTCTCGGCCGAGGGGTTGAACGGATCGCCCTCCTGCGGAACTTCGAGGTGACAGAACTGACAGAGGATGATCTTGCCCGGGCACAGAGTGGTTCGGTGTCTCGCGAGGTCCGGGAGGGAATTTGTCGAGAACGGGCAGGACGGACATCGATGCTCCGTGTGGTAGACGCGGTCGTGCTTGGTCCTGGCCTTGTCCGAAGAGCCGCGGGCGTCGTCGTGGGGGCAGTGCCAGTGCTGCTGCCATTCTTCCGAGTTCTTCTGGAACACGTCGGCGCAGTGCGGGCACGCGACGTTGTTCCGGCGACAGAAGTTCTCGTGCAGGATCATGGTCCGCTTAGGGACCCACTGACGGCAGTTCGGGCACTGCTCTTCGTCCGGGGATCTCTCCTCGCGGGCCGCGTCCGGAGATGTGCTGGCCTTGCCGGCGGTCGCGGAAGCCTCGTCCGCCCCGGCCCTGACGCGCAGCTTGAAGGGACACGGAGCGGCGTCGCCGCCGGGGGTCTCGCCGCCGGGCAGGTACCCGTGAACGGAGATCAGGATGCTTTCGGCATCTTCGATCTCGGCGTTCGTCGGCCGGATACTTATTCTCTTGCAACCATTCTCGTTATTTTCGAAGACCCCGAACACGTGCTCGGACTCGCGAGGGGATGCTCGCTGGCGAGGGGACCTGGGGCTCGCTAACAGGTCGACCGAGTAGTCGTCGCTCAGGCCGCTCAGTTCGATCTCGACGGAGCGCGAGCGAGGCCAGGCCAGCAGCTCGTAGTCCACGTAGTCGCCCGGCATGACCTGGCCCTCGGCCGCCTTCCAGATGTTGAGCTCGTGCCCGACCGAGCTCCCGCCTGCCGTGCCCGGGGCCTTCTTGGCCTTGGACATGATCCGTCGCATGGTCTCCCTGGCCTGCTCCTCGTTGAGGGCTTCGATATCGACTTCCAGATCCGTATCGACGACGCATATGCCCTCTCCCTCGGGCCGGAACTGGTCGATCACGAACCGGAACGTCTCCCCCCTGACCCCTCGAACAGACAAGAAGGCGCCGTTCGTGAGCGTCGTATAGCTCTCCCGTAGCTGCCTCTCGAGTAGCGACTTCCAGTCGTCGGGGTCGTAGCCGGCTTCGAGCGGCCGCAGTCGCACGTAGGCCCCCTTCGGAAGCTGCCTCGCGTGCACGGTAATGCGCGGCGCGGGACGGTCCTCGGCCGCGTCGGAGTCGGTCGCGTCGGCGGAAGCCGGTCCCGAACCGTTCGTAGGCTTTGCGTGGTCGCCGTCTCGTATGCCTAACGCTTCCATCAGGTATGGACTTAGTAGGACCTTCCCCTCTTCGGCCGAGAACTCTCGGATTCCCGCGTATACGAAGTTCCCATTCTCCGGGTTGACTAGTCGGAACATGAGCGGATGGGGAAGCTGCTGCTGAGAGTCGCTGTAGTAGGCACGCCGGGGGCGAGAAGAGGTGTACGGATTATGAGCAGACGTGTCCAATGCGGAATCCGACGAGGAGGAGGTAGAGGCGGCGAGGAGTTGCTCGAGGGCGGATTGAGGGAGTATGATCTTGTCGCCTTTCAGACTTTTGGACGAATATTCGGACGGGGATGCGACCCCGAACGAATCGGACCATCTGAGTGCGACTTCTCCAGCCATTGCGCAATACAGCCGTGTTACCGTTTTACAGTTGTCTGATCATTCGTAGTCCGCGTTGTGACGTCGTCGCGGAAAGGGGGATCGCAGCTCGGCGAGTTGGTGCTAAGAAATAAGGATGTGAAGAAGAGAGTAGGAAGATGGGGAGGGCAACCGAGTCGCTAAGGACGGTGGTATACGGGGAGATGAAAGGTGGTAAAACTACCATATAAGGATGCTGGCCATATCTATAATGTTGTTGAGTGGGACATAAAAAAAAATTCACGGAGGCATCAAAGAGAACGCGTTGGCCACTTGTGATATGTCAGCTCCTTCCTCGAGATTCGATTGACGATGACGCACGTCCCGAGGTCTGTCTCCATCAAGGAGCGGACTGTGGGGGCGGGAAATGTGGGGAGGGGAATCGGGGGAGGGCCATCTAGCGGACGTACCGAGCGCCGACCTCCTCTCCCTTCTCCGCTCCGCTCTGGCTCCTCTTCCATATTCGGGTTACCTACTTCGTCTAGCAATACTCAGGCGGGCTGCAAGTCTACTGCGATTGGATACAAAGGATATACTTCTAGTATTTCGCAATATCTACGTATGTTGAACATCAGAGGCAACAGGGGCCGTTAACTTGCTACTATGTAGAGTCGTTATCCAGCCCTCCCGGTCACAGTGAGCATTGTTGCCAAGTAGCAATCTTTATGTTTTCCATGCCGTTCCCTTGCACCCAGTCGTAGATGCCCTCGTGGTTCCTTACAAGAAGTACCCAGTGTTAGTCGTTGTATGCGGGGTAGGAAACAAACAGTACCACCAAATACAGAGAGACCCCGCAATCACTTCATGGCTTCTACGTATACACGTGGCGCAATAGATGGTTATAGAGACAACCTCGACCCCATGCCCTTCATTGCCCTGCCAATAAGAGGAGGAACCCTCTCCATATATGAGAAAAGCCCATGGATGTTCTTGAGTGTGTGTGTGGATAACAACATACTGGGGTGTCGAGCCTGTTAAGAGGGCCGGCCTTTGGATGGTAAGCTGTGTTGCTGCATCGATCTTACCAAACACCACTTCCACCCAGCATAAGGAGGTAAGATGCGAGATAGGCTGGTAGGATGCGAATAAGGAAGAGTAGCAGCGTGTGTAGAAGGTAGATAACAGGAAAAGGGGAGTCTAGACCCGCAGACCGGGGACCTCGAGCAGCGGCTAAAACGGAGATATTGCGCCCAGGGTTGAGGGAGACTACCGTCAGCTTGGCTGTCCAACCCCAAAAACTAAAAACGAGAAATGATGAGACCACCCTAACGAATGTCTCAACGTCTCCTCCATGTTAGCGTCGTACTATAATGACACCATCTGTGAGACGACAGAGCCGGCGCTAGCAAGACTACAGATCCGTCATTATACACATTGCCATAGTACAGGCCGCCATCTGAAAGCGTAGTCGACTATTTGCTTGGCCGCGAGCCGTGAGTCCGATGAACTGTTTATTAGACCAAAAACCCATCATCGGACTGATCGTCGACCGTAGACTCGATAAGAGACAAACTGAGTGGAGTACGGAGTTTGTGCTGAGACCCCGATGCGACGCTTTCCCGATCCTCGTCCAACCACCACGAGTCCACGACCCGCGCTGCCAAGTTAGCCAGCAGAACCCCCCCATGTCGAAGTCTCGACCCAATTATAGCAGGGCCAAGCGAAGAGCCCAATTATTCGACGCTGGCAGTCGTTGATCCCCCCAATAGAAAAGCGAGCATGCCTTTGCTTAGCTCCTGAATAGGAAACGAGAAGACCATCCCGCATCTCACCGCCGCGAGATACGCAGGGATCAGGAGGCCCTCGCTGCATCCGCCTCACGTCTACCCACCACGGAACCGGACATGTGTATCACCATCGACTAATTAATAATTCCTCTTACGAAGCGTGGTGGCTCGGTATGTCCTATAATACTACTAGTGTGCCTATTCAGAACTCGCCTCCTAGATATCCGCTTCCTTCGTAAAACAGGAGAACTGTATATCATTGCAAAAAGAAACAAAGAAAGAGCTGGGCTCCGATCCGAACGCCTCGTACGAATCCAGCATCATAAGTCGCACCAGCCTGTTTGCGCCTCTGCCTCCTTGAGCTTATATACTGTCCACCTTGTCCTCTTATCCCGGTGATCGCTCGCCCGTCGCAGCCGGTTTCTGCATGTGATGGACCCCAGGGGCGTCGAGCAACAGCACACGCGCGCCCCATCCGATAGCCACGAAGTCGAGGCGACGAAGACGACGACGGCGACGACGACCCTGCTTGACCTCCTGTCCAACACCGTCCTCCTGCGCCAGACGCTCCCCTACCTGCCCGTCTCGGCGCTCCTGAACCTCGCCGCGGCGTCCCGCGCGTTCCGCGGCCTCGTGCACGAGACCCCCGGCGCGTTCCGCCACCTCGACCTGACGCGCGTGCGGGCGGCGCAGTTCGACAACGCCGATGGCCCCGTCGACCGCGGCGGCGAGGTGTGGCGCAACGTGCAGGTCGACGAGAACCTGAGCGAGGACGACTTCTACTCGGGGCCGCTGCGGGGCGTCTTCCGGAGCCTGCGCCCGCGCCGCGGCGGCAGGGACGTCCTGCGCGACGTGCGGACGCTCGTGCTCGACGGGCTCTCCGTCACCGCCGAGCTCGTCAACGACATCCTCGTCGACCCGGGCTTCCGCGTGCGCGTCCTCTCCATCCGCGAGGTCAGGAACCTCAACGAGCAGAAGCTCATGCAGTCGCTGCGCTACGCCTGCCGCCCGACGCGGCCCGAGGGCACGCCGCGCCTGCAAGCCCTCTACGTGTTCGGGAAGAAGGACGCGCCCGTGCCCTCGTCCTCGCCGTCGCCGCCGCCGTCGTCGTCGTCGCCGCGGCGTTCGGCCGGCGGAGGTGCGACCGCGGGCGCGAGCGTCGGCGCCGGCTGGAACCACAGGTCGCAGCACGCCCTCAAGGAGTCGATGCGCGCCGAGGGCGACGACTGGTACCACAGGCGCGGCCGGGTGCTCGGCAGGGCCGTCGGCGACCGCTGGGCCGAGACCCTGCTCGACTGCCGCGGGGTAATCCGCTTCGACGCCGTCCTGTGCACGGCGCCGTGCCACCAGAACTCGCCCGCCTTCGGGAGGGTCCCGGGCGGGGGCGGCGGCGGTGACGGGGTGGCCCGGAGCCCCTGGGCCGTGGCGACGTTCGCCGTCGGCGGCTGCGCGTCGTGCGGCTCCGCGCCCGAGGGCTTCACGGTGTACGGCGAGAGCCCCGCCGAGACGCTGCCGCTGCTGTCGCCGGTGCCGCTGCACTCGTCGACCCTGCGGTCGGCCACCTGTCCGCGGGCGGTCGGGTCCGAGGGAGGCGACGGGGAGGGGAGCGAGGGGAGGGGGAGGAGGACGGCCCGGTTCGTGCCGAGGTGTCTGGAGTGCATCCGGGAACGGTACTGCTTCAGCTGCGACCAGTGGTGGTGCGAGGCCTGCTATCGGGTGCCGGGCCGGGAGGAGCTGGCGGCGGCGGCGGCGGGCGCCCAGCACGTGCACATCGTCGCCGACGACGACGCCGGCGCCGGCGCGAACAGCCTGATCGTCCACGAGCTAGCCGCCTTCGAGCAGCCCAAAGTCAAGGTACGGATGGGTTACTGTATAGACTGCAACCTGAAATCCGCCGGCAGGAAAGGAGATGGAGAGGGAGTTCGGCGGAACCCGCCTTGATGAGGCGCCCGATCCGAATTCCTCGATATGCCTTCACCTTCCCCACGTCCTGAACATATGCACACCGCGTCCTAGACGTCCCTGGGTTCATGTGGGGATGGACGAGAGCAAGGTCCCGTAGACGAGCAAAAGTTCTGCGTTGCTTTCGATCATCCTCTGGAGATGTATGCGGCGAGACCCTATCCCCTCATCCTAAACCCCCCTGCCCGAGACATGCATCCGCCCCTTTTAGAAAAGAAACGGCGAAATCCGCTTTGAAGCCACCAGCTAACCACACGCCTAGACGCGAAAAATCACCAGGAGCTGCTGGGAATGCGATCTCAACGTAAGCCGACCACCGCCCTTACCCACACCCGCGCACCCGCGCACCCACACACACATCCCCACACGCCCCTGCAGAGCAACAACCTGGAATCATCAGTTCTAACGTATGTAATCAAGTGCGAGACATGCATCGCGGACACGCAGAAGATCTGCAAGGCCTGCGGCGGCGGATACTGTATCGTCCATTACGACGGCTCCACCGAGACCTTAGTACGTATTCCCCCCGTCGACCCGCGCTTCTCTTTTGCGCACACACACGCGGACTTGTCTAACTAATTCGCTGTTGCAGTGCGATTGTATGAACATCCCCCCACGCCTTGGACCGACTCCCCCCGTCGTCTACTAACTATGGTCTCAGGGTGCTCCGCACGGAGGGGCCGCCGGTCTCGCGAACTCTATTGACGGACTACCCGAAGTCCGGCACAGAGATTGCGGCTGTGCTTCGCGAAGGAATGGGGCGATGGTTCATAGGCCAAGGATGGTGGTCCTGGTTTTCGCCGGTTGGGCGTCGGATTGGTCTTTTGCTATGGCGTTACGGTGCGGCTCTCCACTCCCCAGCAGCGTGATGGTGTGCGAAAGCAAAAGGATTAGCCTTGTTACGTACGATGCTCCCCGTTTCGGGGGAAGCGATTGATACCCTACTCCGATCACACTGTCCCTGGTATAAAGCTGAAAGGTGCTTGACGTTATTCGTGAACATGACTCGGCTGGTGAAATGTGAACGGGGAACGCAGCTAGGTTGCACATCATTATACGATACGTCATCGCTTCGACCGCTCGGCGTATCCGGTCATAGTGCTCCTACGTTGATCTATATACGTATATCATACTTAGACCACAGGAGCACGAGTTCTCCAAGCCCGACTGAACAACGCGAGAATCTCGGACCCCGGCAATACTCCATAATCCACAGCTCCACAAACATCGTGATCCCCCCAGTATGCACCCTTATAGCGCGGAGATTGATACGCCCCAGATGGCGTCTATGCCGGCAAACTCGTAAAAGGTAGCGTACTGTCCCCAAGGGAACGGTATCATTCTTGCTCCTATAACATTCTCCCTGTGCTCGGAAGACCTTGCCCTCATATTAAGCCTGTCCTATTTCGCGGTAATGAGAAGGTATAGTTCTCAGTAGAGAAGTTAACCTTACTAAAATAGTCCTCAATACGGCTTCGCGGGAGATTTCGCAGGCCCAGAGCGCGGCCGCCAGTTGCTAAGCTCATATCAATATCGTTGTAGAAGCCCCTCGAAGCGGCCGGCTTATAAAAATAAGTCCACCAACGAGCCCCTCGCCAGGCGGCGGGATTCTTTACGAGGTGATTTGTGGACATGTCCGCTCCGCCGTAACGGAGAAATGACGGCAATCTCCGCAGAGTGCACAGAACTGCCACGTCACCGTACTGGTCTGGTGCACGACGCCGTGGTAAGCCCGGCGGATGAGTCCGCATCTCGGGATGGATACTCGAAATTTATCCGGGAGAAGGGGGAGGCGAGGCCCGAAATAACCACTCGTCGGCGACGGACGACAAGGAACATCACGTCTCGAGGCCGGAGAACTTGCGCGCCACCCAGGCGGCCCCGTACTCCTCGTACTCCTGCTTGGTGACGGCCAGGGCATCGACGTGCTCGCGCTGCCTCGCGAGGCTCGCGCCGCCGAGCCACGTGCTGGCGACGGGGTCCCGGGGCCTCGCGACGCGGACGACGCAGTCGTCGGGCACGCGCTGCACGATCTCCTGCTGCAGCCTCTGCACGAAGCCGTCGAAGAGCGAGTTGCCGCCGACCACGACGACGTTGGCGAGCAGCGCGGGCCACAGGCCGACGGGGAGGGCCCGCAGCGACTGGAGCACGACGTCGGCGATCCCGGACTGCCGCAGCCCGACGTCCGACGGGTGGAACAGCAGCTCGGGGACCGCGAAGCGCTCGTTGCGCAGCGTCAGCACGTCCTCGCCGGCGAACTCGCCCGCCGCCGGCTTCTTCGCGCGCGACGCCCGCGACGGGTCGTAGTCGCGCACGACGCCCCGCGACCGCGTGTGGAAGTCCGGGAGCACGTAGTCCTTCGCCACGCCGCCGCCGCCGAGGTACGACTCGCGCCGCTCGCCGCGCGTCCCCTTCCAGCTCTTCTCGAGGTCGCCGGCGAAGTCGAGCGACACGTAGCACGCGGCCTCCTTCATCTCGTTGACGATGTACGTGTCGTTGCGCATGTCGTAGTGGCGCAGCGAGAGGAGGCGCGTCAGGTGGTTGGTCATGAGCTTGCCGCCGACGTCGAGCCTGCGCACAGCGGGGTGGATCGGGCGGCCGTTGAGGATCGGGCTGACGGTCGTGTGGGAGTAGCCCGAGTCGACGAGCAGGATGATCTCGGCGGGGAGCCGGGCGACGGCGTCGGGGTCCCTGGGCGTGCGGAAGATGGCCTGGATGTCGTGATACGCGTTGAACGACGGACCTGCTCGGACGACGAGAGGATCAGTTATCAACTTCGCTACCTGTCGATCGCCTCATAGAGGCGCTAGGGCCGTCGTCGGGTCCAGGGGAACGCCGATCCCAGCGCGGATTAGAACGTACCATTCCCGCGATAGTAGCTGGCAAACCCGAACTCCTCGAACACCATCTGGTCGCAGTTCGTCTGCAGGACGGGCAGGGAATTCGGATGTTCGGCGAGCAGCAGCCGGGTCTCGGACGGGTCACAGCGCTGGGGCGCCTTCTCGTCGAAGAACTCGCGCTCCCAGATCTCCTTCTGCGCCTCCCAGTTCACGATGAAGCCCTTCTCGACGGGCCTCCTGAACACCATCTCCCCGAAATCCTTGCACCTCTCCAGCTCCGATCCCACGTAGATCTTCCTGTCGCGATCCCGGGCGATGCAGTTGGGTATGATGCGAGGCTGGTCGGCGGCGGCGTCGTCGCTAACGAAGCCGGCTTTGATCGTGTCTGCGCCGTTGTCGAGGACCAGGGTCCGCGACGGCGGCGGAGGCTGCTGGGCTTTGGATTTTCGAGGCGCCATGGCTGCTTGTATCACTCCTTCGCCTGATAGGCTCATATGCCGTTCCCGAACCCCAACCTCAAGGACGTCATGTCACGAGATAATCCCGGTTTGTTCTCGTAGCTCGTTGGTGGGCTCGCAATGGTAGCGACGGCTTATCACATGTAAAGATAAGACGTTATATTTTAGGTGGGGCTCTATACATGCAATACTTGCGTATCATGTTTATAGCATTACTGTGTTAGATGCATGAATCGCCCCAGTACCCCCTAAGGTAGACATGGCAGACAGGGTTGGCGTACTAGGGTTGGCGCACCAGGGTTGACGTACCAGTCGGACATGGCCCGTAATACTGGACGATGCTTTAGGGGCACGGACTGCAATGTGGAATTTGCTTTCAGAGTCGTCGTCGTCGAACGAATTGGACGAGACGGAAAACGAATGTGAGCTATTCAATTGGAGGGATATCAAATTTCCGTTCTATGTGCAGCTTCACGCTCCTGTCGGGCGGGTTATGTCTAGGTAGCGCCCTCCGTTTTATCTACAAAAAATGCCGTCTGGATTCCGTGCTTCCCCTCGCAATATAAGAGTACTATCCGCCACCACTCGATTCTCGACAACTCCTAGTTCCTGTCGCCGACGCCTGCGTCCCTAAGCCTAGACCGTCGCGTTAGCCAGTCGTCCGGGGCGAAACCTGGCGGAGTCGCGCACCCTGGGGATGACGGGGTGGCGTTCCTCCCTGGCCACCGCTCTCCGTCCGCCCGTCGGCGGCGGCAGAGTGTTGTCGGCGACCCAGTTGGGGAACTCGGCGGAACGCGCGGCCGCCAGGTCGTGCACCCAGCGGCCGACCGAGTCGTGGATGCTGAAGGGCGACTCGACGCTGGCCGGGTCTTCGACGGGCGT
The DNA here is from genome assembly GCA_004155945.1 of Monosporascus sp. mg162. Taxonomy (NCBI): domain Eukaryota; kingdom Fungi; phylum Ascomycota; class Sordariomycetes; order Xylariales; genus Monosporascus; species Monosporascus sp. mg162. The sequence goes on from QJNY01001301.1 coordinate 25,120, forward strand.
CGTCGAGTACGCGTACGCGAGCCGCACCTGGGCCGACCCGTCGAGGTGCACCGCGTTGCCGTCGAAGTCCGTCCAGCTCGAGAACCCCCGCGCCAGGGCCGTGACCTTGTAGTGGGTCGCGTTGGCGCCGCTCCCCTTCAGCAGCGTGAGGGTGCCGCCCTCGTAGATCTCGGGTTGGTAGTATCCGCTGGGGTCTGGTCAGCCAGCCGATCCTAGGACGCGTACGCGGGCGGTCCGCGCGGGAGACTTACTAAGCCATCCGGGGCGAGGCGACGACGCTCTCGCCGTTGGGCCACACGATCGACAGCGGGTTGTACACCATAGCGCCGCCCCAGGCGATGCCGGCCCATCCGATCTCGATGGGCGCCGTGACCTGGAGGATGATGTCGTACCCGCCGGCGGCGCTGGCATTGGCGGGCAGCGCGATCCCGTAGCTGACGCCCTCGGGGTTGGTAAATGCTTGGAACGTTATCCCCGTCTCGGCGTCGGTTACGGGGACCGAATCCTGCGCGAGGGCTGCGATGGCAGGATTAGTTCGTCCACGTTGACTCGGGGGTCTCGACTGCGTAGCTTACCAGAGCCCGTGAGACCGGCGATGCCCACCGCGACTGCGCTCAACTTCATGGTATATACTGCCGAGGCGACACGACTTCAGGAGTACGAGGGACGGCAGGTGTGAAGAACGGCCGGGTACCTAAAGGGCCTCGCTTCTTATATAGGGCCACGACTCGAAATGTGGAAACGCATGACGTTCATCCATCCTAGGCGCATGTTCGCCTGCAGAGAGCAATTCGGAGAGACGAATCCGCGGCGGTAGATTCATTTCGGTCAAATGGCATTGCAGAGAACGACGATGCCGATCCGTGCACGTTTACATTTACGGTCCACCTCTAGGAGGCATGGAAGGGATCGTCCTCACCAGGTCACCTTGTCCTTAACGGCGCCGGTTATAACTACTGCTACTCGACGCAAGCGTTTCGGCGAGACCGTGCGATGTCGCCAAGGCGGCAAATGATGGTCCACGCCTGCGGCAGTACATCTAGCAGCTTGACTAGCTTGGCCTAGGATATATGGCATTGGACGGGCCGACGGTGAAGTGTGCCATTGCTGCCAGGGACATTCGGGTGTGGAACGCGACATTCCGTCGAGCTCTGCAGATCCAGATGTCCAAGTCGGTAATAGCTCGACCCGCGTGGGATGTCGATGTCGAAGCTCGGCCACTTGCAGGCTTCGGTTGAGTTTTTGGACAAGGATATGAAGTGTATTACCTATAGCCGAGTTGTGATTGGCGGGGTAAATGGACAGTGTGGTCCCTTTTGGGGGGGGTTATATAGCAGATTAATTGCTATACTGGCGTATTCGTCAAGTCGTAACCTACTCGAGGCCGACGGACAGCAAACGGGTTGTCTCGATAGGGCAGACAATTAGAGAAAAGTGGATCCGCAGCACGAACGAACGAAGTTCAGCCTAAGATCAAATGCCAGGTCGTCTCGACGATCATCGAGGTGGTGACGGAAAGGGTTGGAGAGGTGCAAGCCAACGAGGCCGCGGCCCCCTGCTATCGTGCACTTCCACGAAGACCGCCAGATACGGGACACTCTGACGACTAGATTAGGTAACTGGCCAACCCAAGGCGGATAGCCTTTCCGATCAGACGAACCGCTCTGCCTCCGATTACCTGTGTCAGAACACGTCGCTGTTTCACAAGCGTAACCATGTCTGCTCGACGGCCAATTGACCCATGCGTGGGCGAAGAATCATCATCATTATCATAAGATACATTTGCGTACTTAGTCCGATAGGCGCCCCCACTTCCCCCGGGCTTTCTCGGGCGCAGCCACGAGACTTGGCGAACCCCTAGACGCTCAATGCCGGGAACATGGGCATCTTCACTTCAAGATCGGCCCCCTGCGGCTCCCCGAAATCCGCGCCCTTGAGGCCATATTTCTTCGCGATGGCGTCATCGGGAACGGTGCCCATTTCCGTACTCTTCCGCGCGTTGACGTATCCCGGCTCGGGGCTGTTCCAGCTGTAGTTCCTCCAGCGGCCCAAGACCGCCCACATCTCCTCCACGACGCCTTGGATCTTCCGAGCCCGGTCCAGGCTCCACCGCCGGCGCCCGGCCAGGCCGGCATCCGCCGTGTCCTCCGGCGCGAGACCCTCCACCACGCTGTTGAACACTCTGTAAGTCTCTTCCAGCTCGGCCACCGACGCCACGCCCATGACGCTCACTCCGACTCGGACGCCCGGCAGCTGGTTGGGGAAGGCCCCCTTCGCTGCGCCCACCCTAGCCCAATTGTCCAGGGCCCACCTGATGGCGACGACCTCGAGCTTCTCCCCCGCGCCGACGGCGACGGGCACGAGGTCTTGGCAGGCCCGTCTCAGCCCCTCGGGGCTCGGGTGCCACGTGGCCATGGGTCCCCTGTCCACGCCTCTAGTCGTCAGCAGCCCCATGCCTAGCATGCTGGCGTTCAGGACGACGTCGACCCCGGCCTCCGTGAAACGCCGCATGGCCGAGTGCTCGAGCGTGGTGTTCTGTATGGTGAAGTGGCCGTAGCTCAGCACGGCGTCGAGCGGCTCCCCAGTCTCCCGCAGGACCATCTCGGCGAGCTCGCACAGCTTCCCGACCGGGTACCCGCTGATGCCCACGTAGCGGATGACGCCGTCGTCCCGCAGCCGGCGCAGCTCGCGCACGGCGGTCAGCACCTCGGGGGGCGACACGAACTCGACGTCGTGGGTGTAGACGAGGTCGAGGTAGGGCGTGCGCAGCCGCTCCAGGCTCCGGCAGACCGAGTACCTGATCCAGGCGGGGCTGTAGTCGAACACGTCGCCGGCTAGGCGGCCGGCCTTCGTCACGAGGAAGTACGACGGCCGCGGGTGTTTCCTCGCCACCGACGGATGCGCCAGCGCATTTCCCAGTATGATCTCGGAGGGCCCGTAATAGGGAGAGGTATCGAAGGCGGAGACTCCTAGTTCGAGCGCGCGGGACACTATGGAGAGCGCGGGTAGCTCGTCCTCGTTGAAGGGATCTCGAACGTATTGGGTGTTGAACGTCCCGGTGCCCAGAATCAGAGGGGGGATGGACCTGTGGAGGGGCGGGCGGGTTGGATCAGCGCCCATGGAACCCATTGTGACGGGTGAGCAGAGATGGCGGGGCTATGGATGGGTTGTCTGTATGATACGGAGCGTCTTCAAGATGTACAACCACGATCCGTGGGTGCGTACGTTGTGATATAGCTTCCAGGTAGGCTTATGAGAGGTTCGGATTCCTCGGCGAATAGTGGGGGTGAGGCGGTATATAAGAAACGGCTAGGAGAGAAGGGGTGCTTAATTAGATGGTGCGCATCATCAACTTTGTCCAGACAACGTAACGAATATGAGTGGAGACGATTGTCATGGCTTAAGGATGTAATGGGATCGCAGTAGGTTCATTAAGTAGAAATAAAATAAAAATAAAATTTAGAGCAACTACCCGAAGGGATCATGGTCCCCGGTTCAAGGGTTTCCGACGCCACCGAAGGCGACGTTTGCGCGCTAGACCAGCCTAGCGTTGCCCAAAAACTTAAAAGCCCACTCTGTGGATGTGCGCTATATCCGTATGTAGTATAGTGGCGAGAGATATGTGAGATCTCGGCGAGACTTTACCTCTTGGCGAAGCACGTCAGATGGCGGCGCTGACAAATCAGCGCTCGAGATCTAATCAAGATCCGAGACCCTGGCCCGCTCGTCGCTGATCATCACTCACCCCAATGATTCCCGTCGCACAAAGCGCATGCGTCTTTTATATACCATCAAATTATGTCCGAGTAACTAGATGTTCGGAGTCCGTACTTTACCCAGTGTTTTCTGTACCCTCAAAATCCATAATAGTTTCCCGTAGTCGCAGTCGTCCAAGTAACAAGACGAGGTACCAGACGGCAATGGGCGGTATTATCCCAGGGCCCGGACGACATAAATCGACGGGGAGATTTGAGGAAATACGGTAGAGCGGTCACAGGCTACGATTTGTTTAACCCTATGTAACATATAGTGTTGTGCCGCAAATGTAAGAAGTAACGCATTCGCCCGCATCGGATGGGGCCGGTTGCAACATCCACGTCCCGAGCCATTGTAACCGAGCCGAATCCAACTCCGAGATATCCGAAACACACATCTCTGGCCCAACCAGCATGAAATACACTTGTGCATGGTTGGTGCGGCGGTTGAATTCTGACCATGCGAACCTTGTAGGGTTTAGCACTTAAGGCTTTATCACTGTTGGCAGAATGCTTACTAATTACCCCCTCGTTCTGCGATCCAGTAAGCTTGGACAGCTGCTTTTTTCCTATTCAGGTAGGCAGGTCGCAATTTCGGGAATCTATCCCGTCTTACGTTCACATTCCCTAATCTTCGTTTCGATTGTTATGACCTGCTCCTTAAGCACGGCTTTACCTGGGCCGGGTGCTGGATCCTGGCCGACGGCTCCTGTGACGAGCACACGAGCTGTTACCAGGTCTCCAGAGGTCCTGACGAGACCGGGCATGGCACTTTGTTGTTCCGGTTGGTCAAGAGCGATGAAGAGCAGTCCTAGACCCACGTAGCGAGCCCGTGGCGGGTCCCGTGGCAAGGTAAACTCGTAGTAATAAAGATACTGCCTGGTAACCTCCGGGTCGGCGTATGTCCGATCTTCTTCATTTGCGAGTGTCGTCGCATCCCACCATGCCAATCAAACTGTAGCTTGGCATGGAGAAGGGACTGATGTTAAGGTTCCATCAGGGGGCGCCGTGACCATTAGCGCTGGGGGCTTTTCCAAGCCAGCGGGTAGTTCGCAAGACAGTAAAGAATGGAAGTTTCACGTTCATTATTCGGGGGCTTCGCCCCTTTTACGCCGGTGTATATAGTCTATCGGGGCGTGGCATACGAGCTTTCACTAACATATTCCGGACAGCAGTACATTGGAATTACCATTAGGCTACCTTGTCATCCGGCAAACCTATCTATCATATCGCGCATCGTACAAGCAAGCAACCACGCCTACTCCGGCTAGGCCTCCTACCTGTCCGCAGCGTTCTTCTCCCTGAAGTACTCGTCGAGCTCCTCGTCGAGTTCGGCGTGGGTCTTCTTCTTCGCCCGGCCGCCGTCCTCCTCGCGCTCGCCCTCGTTGCTCTTGTTGCCCTTCTTGCCCCTCTTGCGCTTCCTGTCGGAGGCTCCGCCAGACGCCCCGCCAGACGCCTCCTGCGAGGCCTGGCCGGACGCCTTGGCGGAGTTGTCGGCCGCGTTGCTACCGCCGGCGATGGAACCCCCACCCAGGGCGGGCGCAGTCGCACCACCACCGGGGAGGAAGCCGCCGAGCGGCACGCCGAGAGGTGGAGGAGGAGGCAGCAGCCCCATCTCGAGGCGGTCCGCGAGCCGCCTGGTCGCCTGGGCCCTCGCGTGCTGCGAGAACCGGAACACAGACACTTTCACCCCCGACAACCCGCTAGGGCTGTGGGCCTTGGCATGCTCCTTGGCGATCTGGCAAACGCGGTCGTACGACCGCTCGTTGTTGACGGTGGCGAACGTGTTGCCGTCCGTCGTCAGGACGTGGGTGTTGTCGGGGTCTAGGTTGATGGCTCCCCTGAATCCTCCGCTCTGGTAGACCGGGGCCAGCTCGCTGAAACTAGCGGCCGTCGGCCGCCACCGGTACATGCCACCAGCCAAGGACGCGCTCTCCGCACGTCCCCGCGAGGCCACGCTCTCTGTACGATCCAGCGAGGACACGCTCTCCGCACGTCCCTGCGAGGCCGCGCTCTCCGTACGATCCACCAAGGCCACGGTCTCCGCGCGACCTTGCGAGGTACCGGCTCGAACGATCTCGCCGAGGGACTGGTCCAGGCGGCTGACATCAGGACCGCCGGCCCTCGTGCTCTCGTCGTCCTTCTTCTCGTCGTTCTTGTTCTTGTTATGGTTCTTCTTCTTGGGCGCCATTTCGTACGTATGTATGTATGCGTGTATGTGTGTGTGTGTATGTGTGTATGTATGTGTGTGTGAGTGTGTGTGTGTGTTTTTGTGGGTGGATGGATAAATGGGTAGGTGGAAGGGAGATGAAAATTTTGTTTAGCGTTGACAGGTATAAAGAAAAATACAGAAATCAAGTTGGCACGATGGGTTTCAGAATTCAAGATACATAACATAAGTACCTTAAGTGACGACGACGCGTTGAAACGCCTTGGTAAAAAACAAGGCATCAACTTTTAACAAGCGGAGTACCGAGGGGGGGCTGCCTTGATAATCCACAGCCAAGGTCTGCCACCTCGATCAAACCGTCTTCGGGCCAACTTAGAGTTCTATTGCCTGATAAAGGATGATACTAGACATAGAAACCGCGTACTACTCATCACCGTAGAATGTTCGGCGAGGTAACTGCTCAGCATACAAGCAAGGTTGCCAGATGGTTTCTACGGAGCCTACATTAATATCTGGTTACTCTCCATAGGCCTCGTATCACTCTTATCAGCACGTAAGCAAAAAAAAGAGAGGTCAGGACGGTAGGGTAGCTTTTAGTCTGCATACGTTAAGGGGACAGAGAAAGGGTTAAATGCAGCACTGCGAAAACATCAATTTACTTCAGTGCTATCTAAGACTCGGATCCTCAAGGCTCGCGCGCACACGGGTCCTCCGACCCGCGGCGGCTGCTGAAGCGCCTAGTCCTCCGCATCCAAGCCGCCGGCGGCGATGAACTCGCGGAAGTAGGCACCCCAGGCCTCCGCGTCGTCCGCCGTCTCCGGGTGCTTCTCGAGCTCCGCGACGCAGAACTCCACCCTCTTGGATGGAGTCAGCACGCGGGCCCACGCCTTGTCGGCCACGAACTCGTTGAGGCCGCGCCTGGCCTCGTCCTTGTCCGCGGCGTTCTGGAGGATGTACTCGACCCGGGCCAAACCCAACAGGGCGGCCTTGGGCTCGATCATCTTCGCGATGTCGTGGCGCGACAGACAGCAGAATCGCGGGTCCCGCGCGAACCCGTCGACCAGCTCGAAATACGCCGTCCAGGCGGCGGGGTCGTCGGCCGGTCGCTGCGGGATGGACGCCGCCTCCTCGAGGGCCTCCATGCGGACCACCTGGTGCTGGAACGCCAGCAGGCGGAGCGCGCCGTCCGGGTCGTCCGGCCTGAGCTCTGCAGCCTCGGCCAGGCGATCCTCCAGGCGGCGGCGGCTGGCGTGGGCCTTCTCCACCCGATCGAAGAGCCGAGAGCCGGGCTTCTTGGCCAGGTTCTCGTTCAGCTCGGCCAGGAACGTGTTGATATTGACGGTCCGGCCGGCGAGCCACTCCAGGTTCACGCGCAGGAGGTCCTCCCACGCCTGGCGGAACCGGCGCGCGAACGACGGCTCGGCGAACCGGGCGCCCTCGTCGAAGTCGAGGCACAACTTGACGCTCTTCGCGGCGCCCATCGCGGCGATCAGGACGACCTCCTGACCGCCGAGCTGGTAGGCGGCGTATCGCAGCGCGCCTTTCACCTCGTCCAGGTTGCTCGGGACGCACTGGTGGAAATAGACGAAGTCGTCGACCGGGAACAAGATCTCGAACGGACCGTCGCATCCCACCTCGTAGGGGCGGCCGGGCCAGAGCTCCTCCCAGAGTCTCGCGAGGGCCTCCGGGTGTCGCTCGCAGCCCAAGGGGACGTCGTCGGTCTGTCCCCTCGCGGCGCCGAAGACGGCAGCATCGAGCTCGTCGAGCGTACCGGCGGCGGCGTCGCGGGCCATCCTCTTCTGCAGGCCAGCCAGGTAGGTCTGGCTGTAAGGCTGGCCGTATTTCTCGGGTCGCTGGTACGGGAACGCCGGGATTTCCTTGCCCTCCTTCCCGACTGCGACGACGACTCCGTTAGCGAGGGTCACCGCGGCGAGCGGGGTTCGCGTGGGTGGTGCGATACTTACAGACGAGGTCCCAGACGTTGCACTCCACACACCAGGCGAAGTAGCTCGCGGAGAGGGTGGGCAGCTCTTTGCTGGTGACGAGCTGGTCCAACATCTTCTCCTCGCACCTCTTGAAGAGGTAGGAGACGTTGTCCTTGGTATAGGACGTACGCTCTGACAAGACCTTGAGGACAGCGTCGCGACGACGCTGCTCCTCGGCCGTCAGGGCGGCGCGCAACTCGGGGGACGAGGCGGCGGGGACGGATGTCGATGCCATTATTAGATATGGCGAAACTGCGCAAAGGAATTTTTTTTTTTAAAAAAGGCGAGGGGGGAGCGGAGAAACGGGAGTTGCCGTGGTTGTTGCTGCTGTTGTGGTTGTTGTTGTTGTTGTGGTGGTGGTGGTGGTGGTGATGGTGATGGTGGTGGTGTTGATGGTAGTAAAGGAAGCGAATTCTTTAAGAAGATTGGGGGAAATCTTAACAGAATGGCACTGGGTTGTATGAGAATTTTACGGCATCACGTTACGTTTACGTTGCCCTGGGAAATACAGCAGAAAAGTCATATCTTTATGAACTCCAGGCAAATAATAATAATAATGATGATGATGATGATGATGATGATGATGATGATGATGATGTTTTATATAAAATACGAGATAAAATATGTATAGCATGTTTAACAGTTAGAGTGCTAAGGGACAGACGTACGAAACGGAAGACGTGAACACGTCTAAATATTTTTATAATGGTTTGGTTATTCGTACGCAACCTCCATACGTGTTTGCCACAGGGAACCCGGTGAAAGCCGCTCGGCAATCATGTGTCAGACGTCTTCTTCGTCTGGCTTAAGAAAATCCCGATCTTTTACAACTCGTTTTTCTCCGGTCGAATAACTCCTGTTATATGTTCTTCCCTGTCCTCCCCCAGCAACGCCATAGCGCTGGGACTAACTGTAAAGCCACCGCGCTCGCAGGCTCTCGTAGTAGCTCTGCTTCGCTAACCTCTCGGGTCTCTATCGCTTTCATTCGCGCCCTCGTCCCGGCATCCAGTTCTAGTGTGGATGTTATAGCTTCGTTTTTAATATTCAGCCGTAGCTAAGTTCATCCTACGACGGCACTGGGGCTTAATGTGAACTGGTTGGAATACACCCATCAGGCTCTTCGCTCATCTTAACAGGCATATGGCTTGATTGTCGTGACGAATGTTGGGGTTGTTAAGTGTATATAAGTAGGATGAGAAATACTCACAGACATGGGACCCGGGGGCTCCTAGGTATACATCATACCGCATTCCATGGCATGGACTCCGTTATAGCAGGTTGGTTCCTGCGAGAGCAACAATTGCAGACGGAGGATCGAATAATGCAGGTCTTGCCGCAGGACAAAAGCGGATGGCACTCCACCACGTCGGTTGCCTCGTAGACAGCCATACTATGGACATTACCTCATAAAGGCTGTCGAACAACTAATCGTTCCCACCGCCCCCGGAGGTTTAGTAGCGGCTCGGGTCCTAGGACTGGCTCGGTTTATATGTTATTTCCGTCGTGGCATAGGAAAGTCAGGCATGCACCGATAGCGAAGGTGTTGCGCAATAGGGGTTGCCTGCTTAGTCATCAAGCCCTAGGGAACTTATAGGCACCCCGCAACAACGTTGTTCCAGGGTTCCCACAATATAGAGCTTTCTAGCCACCACTCCCTAGAGCCCGGATCATCCATCACAATTTACGGTCATCTATTTACTACCTATACTGCGAACTACCAGCTATGCTCCTTCCTCTGCCTTTCACTCCGTACTTCACCATTTTCTCTGACGCTACGGTAAGCGACTAATAGTGGCCGCGGTGGGTCCACATCGGGCCGGAATGTTCCCATGCCTCGCCGTCACCATCTAGAAAAGGAACCTGATGTCGTCCCTCGGTGGTCAAATCCAATTGAGGAACCACATCGGGCTTCTCCTCGCGAGCTGTAGGGCGGCGGAGCATGCCATCCTTCAGCCCCCAAATGGTGAAGGATGCCCCACCGCCGCTTCTACTCGTCTCCAGGCCCTCCATGCCGGGAATCGGGAAGACCGACGGAAGGTCGCACTTCGGAGCCGATCTGCCCACATCGCTCCCTTCCGAGCCACTACTGCCACTGGGTAGCGGGGAGTCTCCGGGGCCGCCGAAATCCTCGTAATATTCGACACCTCCGGGACGGACGCCGGGAGACCCGCCGCGGTCGGACAACTGGCCGCGATCGGAAAACTCGCCGCGGTTGGAAAACTCGGCACGCGGCGGACTCGGCATCGGCGGATGGAGCTGCTCTATCCGCCTCCGCCGCTCCCACGCCACGTGGGCGAGTACGAGCAGGTGCCGGAGATCCGCGTCCGTCTTGGGGAGGTCGTAGGACCGGCCGTGTGACAAGACGCGCGCCCTATCTCCTAGCGAGGCGAACATCGGCAGGCCGAGGTCCTTGCAGTGGTGGACGGCGCGCTCCACGCAGTGCAGGTCCTCGGTGCGGACGCGGTAGGGCGTACGCCCTTCCCCGCCCGCGCCACGATGCACCGGCGTCTCCTTGCCATACGCCACCTTCTCGATGTTGCGCATCAGGAGGGAGTACCACGGGACGCCGAGGCTCTTCGCCTCGGCGGCCCGCCGCACCTCCTTGTGGATCTGCGGGATGGACTTGGAGCCGTCCCTCCTGGTCCACAGTCTCGCGCACGCCTCGTCCATGAACCAGCTGTCGGTCCCGTGGGCGAACGGCACGGCCCCGCGGTCGTTTATGCGGCACGCCACCGCGTACCGTATAAACAGGGCTAGCAGTGTCACGTTGCCGCCCCAGGGACCGCCGAGTGCGAGGCGGACGAGCCGGTCGCAGAAGCCGCGCGTCCACACGGGGTCCGCGACCTCGGTCCCGTCAGCCAGCGCGACCCGGCCGTCGTATTCCAGGTGGTTGAGGGGGGAGATGATGGCTGTGGGGAAGCATCGCCTCAGTCGACATATCTTCTTCTACATCGGAAGGAACCCCTTGTTTCCCGGCGGCACGGTCAGACGCCTCAGATACGCGAGGTACGGGTCGTCCCGAATGCGCTGCTGGAAGTCGTCCTCCTCCTCCTGCGTCCACACGCCGGCCTCTATCTCTTCCTGCGCCGTGCGGATCCAGCCCTCGAGGACTCGCATCGACTTGATCTCCCCGCGGTACTTGCCGAAGAATGCCTTGGACGAGCTCGCAGCCCTCGCCAGCTTCGCCGAGTGATGCTGGGCGACGGTCTGGAGCTCGGTCGGCAGGTCCTTGAAGTCGTCGACCAGCTTCTGCTGCTTCTGGGCCGCCGTGGCCTTTCTGCCGGCGACGCTGCTCGGTATCTGCGGGGCCTCGTCCTCGCTCTGGCTCTCGATGGCCGACTCGTCGGTGAACTCTTCATCCTCGAAGTCGACCTCGTCCTCGCCGAAGGGGTCCGGGCTATCCTCGCCGGTGTGCCGGCCGTCCTGGTCGTCCTCTTCCTCGGCTAAGGCGTTGCCGTCGTGGGGTGCGGCCTCTTCGGATTTCCCGCCGTCTTCTTCTTCGGCGAAGTTGTCGTACTTCGGGTCGTCATCTCCGACTTCCCAGTCATCCTCTTCCTCCGCCGCGACATGGGCTGGGGGGCCGGGGCGGCGTGCCGCTTCTGATCCAGTACGTTAGCACGACCCACGACCCGCGACCCATCCGGTACGATCAGTGACGGGGACACTTACGCTCGTCCCGGCCATCGCCGGGAGAATGCTCTCTCTTCCGAGCCGAAGGCAATGTTCTCGTATGCCGTCTCGCCTCCTCGTCCATCGCCCTCACCGACTCCTTCGCGGAGTCAAGCTGTGTGCGGACGGTGGTGAGCTCACCCTCCACCTGCTGCTTGTTATTCTGCGCGATCGCGAGCTGGCTAGAGAGGACGGTCTTCTCTGCCTCCCTCGTGATGAGCTGCTCCTTGCTCGCCCCCAGTTCCTTCTTGAGCGCCGCGTACTTCTGCTCCAGGGCGGCGTACTTGGCCTCGGCTTTCTTCGACTCCTCGGCGGAAGCCTGTCCTTTCTGCCGACTCGCTTCCAGCTCGGCCAGCGTCCTCTTAAGCTCCTCGTCCTTGCTCTTGAGGTTTTCATCCTTCTCGGTAATCCTCGACTTGAAGCCCCGGATCGTGCTGTCCCGGTCCCCGATCGTCTTGAGCAGGACGGCCTTGGCCTTCTCGGCCTCGATGATGCCGAGGGCCTTCCGGTGGTCGCCCGAGATGTTGCGGATACGGTCCAGCGAACCCTCCCCGGCCGCGACGACGAGCAGCGCGTGATCGAAGGTGGCCTGCCTGGCAAGCTCGACCTCGGCCAGCAGCGCGTCGGCGTCGATCGACCCGTCCGACGACTTGACCGACGCGACCAGCTGCCTCGCCGCGGTGATCTGTTTCTGGAGGGCCATACGGCGTTGCCTGTAGCCCTCCTCGAGCGAGTCGTGCTTCTTCAGCACGTCCCGCGTCTTGTCCTCGGCCTCCTTCCGGTTGTCCTGGATACCGGCCTGCTGCTGTTGCTCGTACAGCTGGATCATGTCGTCCAGCAGCGCCATGTGCTCCTGCAGCTTCGCCTCCAAATCCATGGGTGGCATCTTGGTTGGTATGTGGTTATAAAGCTTGTAAGATTTAATCAAAAGAAGTATGAAGTATGACGACGATGGCGATGCGCTCCTCTAAAATCTTGTTCGGGCTTTGTAAGAAAGATGGGACGTCCCCTTTTCTTTTTTGATGTTTTGCACTGTGGCCCCTGCCATGCTGGAAGGTGCCTGCCTACTTTTTTTCATAAACAAGGCAGGTACGTTCACTCGTATGTTACGAGGAACGTGCATTGACCAGTCACCTTTGGGTTCGTGCCTACCTTTTGTTTAGAACGGCCTCTCGATAAGACGACGCTATTATAATTTATACATGATTCTTCCGACACGGTAACCTGGCAAGCTCTGGACAAAATATTTGAGATACCGGTGATAACAACCAAGCCGAAAGGAAAAGAAGTGAATAAGCATATCTAGCCAACGACCATAGTTGGATTATTTGATCAGAATATATAACGACCCGTTCTTGTTTGGTTTGGGAGGATCTCTAGGTACATGAGATGGTAACCGCGAAGGAAGTTTACATAAGTGATCAGAGGTGGCCCAGCTAGTTTGCTCAGGTTCGACGGCCTAAATAGTTCGTACCAAGGCCGTAGCATCGCGGTCGTCTTCCCCGTACCAGCAGCTCCTTTCAAGATAAGTAATCCGTCGCACCCGACCGGCGATGACATCTTCCAGCCGCCGGCGAACGACCTTGCGACCTTCCTGCTGTGCATAGCTGCTATGACCAGAGCTGCCTAGAACGCCTGACCAACCGTCCTTGCGGCCAAAGCAAGTGAACGAATCAGGTCGCGGAATCAACGCTGATGTACTACATCAATACAATGGACGATTTACCATGACGGCCGGAAGTATCAACTGGGATCTGGACCTGACTTGTGCGCTTGTACCTACGCTAAGTACTTAGGTAGCCAGACGATGTCATTAACTAGACCGCACCAGCTCACCAGGACACTCGGGCCTGGTAGCATGCCGAGATCGCCCTGCCGGAGTGCTCGGCCGGATATCGTGGCCTTCCAATGCTCTAAAACGGTTCGTATGGGCTTCTATTCCGGGGCTTTAGAAGGTGGAAAGTGTGGTCGTACGGCCGCAGACAGATTCGTTATATTATAACTATGATAACAACTTAATATTCTTTCCCCAAGGAAAAGTTTCTGGCGAGAAGCAGCGGCTCCAGTGCTTCTTCGCCTCGTTCTGATCCATTCGACGTTATGGAAGGTCCACCGAGCATTTAACCCAAATCCAATCCGACATCGGCCTGCCATCTCAAAAGACCATTGCGAGCATCCTGAAAGAAGATGAGCGCCAACGTAAGTAATCAACACAAATCCGTGGAAAGCTGTAATCTTAGCGATGGTGACGGTGGCGATGGTGATGTTGACGTCTATGAGCAAGCTCAAACACTCACCGATCGTATAATCTACCCAGACTGCATCTGGAAGAACCGTAACTCTAAGAACTGGTCATCGTTGCCAGGCTACACCGCTGCTCGTAATATCAAGGCCGAGAAAGCGCGGTACTGGGCGTATGGTTAGCCCCTTACGAACAAAGCGACAGAAAGAGGTGGTCGATCAGGTTATGTGCTCACGGAATTGGTCGAAACTGGACATCTACGAGCCCCAGCTGCCGCTGGAACTTTTGCAGGGCGACGACAAATTGCAACAAGTTACTCTGACACAACAGAAGCTAAAGAAGTTGAGATATCCTCAATTTACATATTTTGGCATCTCCATATAACGACCGGCGGCCCGCCGCAGGTGACACCGCAGCGGTCAGCAAGCGGTCGGATTGCACCCGTTTCCAGCGGTCCGCTTGCCGGCGGATAGCCAACCCAGCGGCAGCGGTCAGATGGCTTGGTCGGAGGACGGTTCGCACCGCTAGGGCACCTTGTTTAACTTTTTTCCCCTAAAGATCAACCCTTCCCATTTGCTCTTTTACCCGTACTAAAGGTCTTCAAGGAAGTCCTTAAGGAGAAGGGTACGCTGAATCATGTTAAGACGCCCAGATCTTCTAAGGATTTGAAAGAGCTCGAGCAATCCTTTGTACAGGTTGACCCAGCCTTCCGGAAAGTCACCGCCTGGCTTCTCTTCTGCAAGCTCGGGAAGGCACTTGACGATTCTAACAGGGAACTTACCGCCGCCGAAAATCGTAATAGTCAATTAACTTCGGCCGTAGAAAAGGCAGATCCGAAGAAGCGCAGCAAGGTAGAAGCCGATCCTAAGAAAGAGTTCGTAAGGTTACAGGACGTTCGGCAAATTAAAAAGCAAAGCTGCAAAGCCTTACGCCAGAACACTCCACTGTTACTTCGCAAAACGAAGCCGAAGGTAACGAAGAAAGCAATTACGAAAGTAACGATCTTACTTCTATAGTTGTTCGAATACGTTAAATTTGAAATAAATTGCTTAATTAGTTGTTAAGTTGTTAATTTTTGAATAAAACTGCGGTAGAGAATATCTTTAAAGTAGGGGTAGAGCGCTAAAGGGCGGGCGCGTAAAGGGGGTTGTTTGACTTATCGCACTCCTGTTTGCTTTAGCCTCTCGACTATTTCTAGATGGTTACCTCCTGCAGCTGCTTGAAGTGCAGTCCGACCACCATCTTTAGCAGCCGCTGCATTTACTTCGGCTCTAGCGGTAAGCAGCCTTTCGACGACTTCTGGATAACCACCTTCTGCAGCTGCTTGAAGTGCAGTCCGACCACCATCTTTAGCAGCCGCTGCATTTACTTCGGCTCCAGTGGTAAGTAGCCTTTCGACGATTTCTAGATGGCCACCTCCTGCAGCTGCTTGAAGTGCAGTCCGACCACCCTGTTCAACAGCCGCTGCATTCACTTTGGCTCCAGCGGAAAGTAGCCTTTCGACGATTCCTAGATGGCTACCTTCTGCAGCTGCTTGAAGTGCAGTCCGACCACCCCATCCAGCAGCCGTTGCATTCACTTCGGCTCCAGCGGTAAGTAGTCTTTCGACGATTTCTAGATGGCCACCTCCTGCAGCTGCTTGTAGAGC